>UZAN01039815.1:83575-111083 GCA_900618425.1 Echinostoma caproni | reverse complement strand
CGTTCTTTCCCAGTTAACTTGATGAACCAATCACGTTTATTTCTATTTTATATATCGAAACACAGAACTGTAAATGCCTGAAGACGAAGTTGCGAGAACAAGTTTGTTCAGTATGTTGTCTTTCTTTTGATATTCTAATAGGAATCTTCCACATACAGTTAAATTTGCTACAATATGCCAAAGGTGATTTCAAAGAGGAAATTCAATGTGTCTAAAGGAAATGAAGCGTGCAGTGAAAAGCTAGGAAGCACTGGACATCTGGCTCGACCTGGGTCTCATCAGCATTGCGAATCTATCCATCCAACTGGGGACCAAACTCCGGCAGAACGCAGGCATGCTACCTACTTGACTACCAAGCGTCAAGTCCCTCTAGACCTTTTCATGCATTCGAAAATATTTATCCAACCGGATTTGGAAGTGGCAGTTAGTGTATGTGAAACGATTTCACAGATAGTTGCAGCACCCACGGGTTACCCGAGCAATAAATTGTTGCTGCCATCAAGCTACATCTTTAGCATATCGCTCATATACGACTTTGTCAGGATTGTTTAAGGAGATCGACCGTGTGATGGTTAACGGGGGATCGAGAAGGCAAACGCCCAAACAGAATGCACAAAATAATCCCAACCGACATCTGCTCTGCGCGGGTTCAATCGATAAACCAATTTATTTCAATTCATGGACGAGTATGAAGTTTACTTGGGACCAAAGTATTGACCAGAAGAATATAGTTGCCGATTTCAGGAAAAAAGTTTATGTAGGTTGATAAATTTTTCTGTGTTTCGTCTAGGTCTACTTTAACTGTAAATGAATCAGAGTGAATTTTTAAATTAAAAGTTGGATCTTTGATGCCTGATCCGTCACCACTTTTCAGACACTCTATGACAGGGTGTGAATAGAGTAAAAAATAACCGAACTTTATGTCCCCGATGTTTGCACCGTCTATTCATACAGGTCCCTCGTTTGCGTCCGCTTGAAGTAGCGCAACCACCTCAAACAAAAAAAATTTGAACCAAAAAACATAGTCTGGTTTACACATTGTATAACGCCGGTTTCAAATTCAAATTCAAAACAAACCAACTGCTTGGATTAGTTCAAACCCACAAAGCTGCGCTTTTAGGGTATGCGGCATGCACTTCACTTTAGAGATCTCGGATAGAATTCCAGTAAAAAAGAATCAGCTGAAATAGGAAACGCCACATAGCTGACACGTTCCTTTTTGGCTTTTCGATTCCCACACATATATTTCATTCCCCAGGCCATAAATCAGTGTGAATGTCTACGCCAGCGGAGTTGCAATGACCACATCAGGGACAGTTGTTTCTCAAAATGAGTGAAAAGTGCGATCGGTTTGAGTGACACACACACACCAGTTCGTATTCCGTCCGAATTTATTATTCAACGAAGAGGACACGAATGAACCAATGTTATCTTATTCTGACTTGAGAACATAAATACGTACGCCATAAGCATTGAGGCAGATTACCCTGTTTAGTAAACAGAGCAGGTAGGGAGGGAGGAGCGCAGGGTCTATCGCGGGGTTCGCTCGGGACAATAACAGAACACACACCGGTTGCATTATTCATCATGCCCACTATGATTGACGGTAAATGAAACTGCTTCAAGATTGATAGACGCAGATGGTTGTTGGCATCGTCGGACACAGTGATCGTCGACTACTCGAAGTGTCCGAATTTTATGAGTCTGGATAACATGATTTGACGCGACGATGAGCAACTGAGTGTCTGCATGCGCCAATCAGATAGCGCACGAGACTGTTCAATATAGTTTCTAAGACGATTACGACCAGCACTGGCAAATAATGGGCAGGAGTATGTATGTTTTTCAACCTCAGAAACTTGCGCTCAATCGACAAAATGCACGCATTTGTTTAGCATCAGTGGACCAGCACCAAGCAGAGCTAGTAGCTAGGGTGCGGGAGGTTTGTAATTAAACAAACAAACTAAATCAAATTGACAACGATTTCAGTTTGGCGCAATGGCAATTTCCCTTCGTTCCAAATCATTCTGATTGAATGAACCGAATGTGTTGCATTCATTCAAGCGAATCCGATATAAAAGTTTGCGCTAGACGTAGTAGTAGTACACAGCCCAACCAAACCTGGATTTAAGGATAGTCGTAAATCATGCAATGTGTACGTGTGCATGCCGGTTTGTGTGTGCGTGTGTGCATACGTGCACGCACGCGCGCGCGTGCTTGCGGGCGTGCGTATGTGCGAAGGTCTAGGCTTCTGCATGGAGCAGAGTCGTACAAAACAGTGATTCAAAGAATATACTTATCTGTTAGTTGCCTTGACGGGAACTAAATAACTGCTGTCGTTTTATTATTTTTTCAACGCTAAAGACAACAATAAGACCAAACCCAAACAGGACAAGGAAGTGGTGGATTTCGTTGCGTGAGCTCCAATTTTGATAATTTTAAGTAAAACAAAGATTTGGGATGAATGGGAGGGAGGGGAAGACAAATAATTATTAAAGTTCACATGGTGGTACAAATTATGTGTAGGAAACTTTCAAATAGGTCATTCTGACGCCTTCCCCGTTCACAGAAGACAATAATAATCTTATTATTATGGAAATTCGTCTTGTATATAACAAATGAAGCGTGGACTGAAAAGCTAGGAAGCCTTGGAGAGCTTTTTCGACTAATTTTCCCTATGAAGTTGTATTAAATCCTCCATTACTCACCAAATAACATATTGTTTTAAATTGTTGTTTGGTAGATTGAAGTCTTATGTTGAAATTGTGAAGTTCAAGAATCTCGGTGGGATTCGTACCCATGAACGGACGCCACTACTATTTTTTACAGCACACGCTCTACCACCTGAGCTACGGGGCCACACCGATAGCACTGATCTTTTCACATAAGACTCTAATTTGTCAAAAAACAATTTTACTCATTTCCTTCGCATTAGAAGTTCATTCAGTGGAATCCGGTGTCAGTCAGCTTACATGCTACCCGGTAGATTCCATATGCCTCTGTAAGTTGGATGGGTGATTCAAATATGAAGAAATCAGTGCTTTGGGTACGGCCTCTTACCTCTACTGGTAGGAGGTGCGCTGTACAAAAGCGTAGGTGTCGTCCGTGCGTGGGTTCCAATCCCACCGAGACTCCTGAAATTTTCGCAATTTCAACATAACAACATTATCATCAGTATAATGTGCTGTCATCATCCGTTTTAGAATAACAAAACAGAGACGAGCTCCTGAATCCGGCCTCCGTCAATAACCAGATTCGGTATATCCTTCTTAAAGTGCAACCAAGACCAGTGTCATCTTTTTCATTTATCTGAACAATTTTTGGATCCGGAAACTCCGACTTTTGAGCAAGCACAGAACGAAATATTCACTTACGCGTGATGGAAACACAATAATTTGGGTGAAAAGTTCATTTTCATTAGTTGATCACTTGACAGACGTTCCGTAGATACGAAATTATTTCAGGTTCATCCAGTGACATGTGGAAACATATGCCAAATTCCCCACTCACTGATGATACCTGTGTCTTCAGTTCCGCGTCTGTGTGGAAAACTTCTCCGTTCATACGGAAGTCTATTCGGACTACTCACTCGGATGGCTTGATCCTACGGAATACCAAGCTTTAGTTCACAACGTGCAGCGAGTGGAACCGCCACTGATTCGACTGCAGTATTGTCATGCCCTCTATGGTTGTAAGGAACAATATAGCCATTGAGAGTAACCTCAGATTCCGTTCGGTTTTCGTGAGTGTTTGGTTAGCGAATCGGGATCAGCTTGTTTGAACTATTCTCATCACTGAAAATGACCCCATCGCCATGTATCTCGTAATATATTCTCCTGTACTCATCACAAACATTACATTACTCTTTTACCCTCTGTTTTATTTTACTTTGATGAAATAACTGTGATCTCGCGAATCGTGTACCAAATCCAATGTGTAAACACCCTATGGGATTTGATAAGCGAAGTCTTTGTAAGTTTTCCCCATGATAAAAAATTGAATTTTAGAGCAACCAGTTTTCAGCCCCAAATGAACTCACTAAACTGGAGATTCTGTGGAGACAAAACGCAGTTTCTGTCTACAATATAAGCATTCCTGACCAGTTCCTAATTAATGCAACAAAACATAGTCGCTCGACCGCTCGGTTTGAATAATTTGATTAGAATTTTATCCGATGTAATGAAAGAAAAACCTTTCTCCGTGAACCTCTTTATTTTCCAAAATTAAGTCAGGTAGATGAGCACACAATGAATTATGCAGTAAGTTTTTTGTAAACGACAACTATGTAGCGCGTTCACAAACGGAAGAACAAGCAAAAACGAACAGCGTGTAGGAAGACAGGCAGACAGACACCGGCTCACACGTCGCACTACATGCGAATGCCATCATGGTAGCATTCAAACAGTCAGCCAATCAATCGATCAACCGATCAGAGCTCTATTCACTGCATCCGTATACGTGCCTATTGGAGTTGATATCGCTGGAATAAATTTCAAGTGAGCTCGTTTGGGAATGCGTATACATTCTTGGCTAAGGGAACAGTGGACAAGTATCAGTCGAGAAGACACTGTCTGCCGAGACGCAGTTGGACTCACTATAATCATTCTCACTGATTGCACACGCCCGGTTCGGGGAGTTTGAATGGTCGAGGCCGCGGCGTATTGGGTTCTAATTCCGCACCGGTGTGCGTATCCGAGTCGAGGTGTAGCAAACCGAGATTGACTGTGTTTTGCCAATCGATATTTTTGATTTCTTCATTCAAAATCATGGAAAGAAATTTCGTCATTTCTAACACAAAACACAATGCCAACGGCCTACAGATTTGCCTTGATTCGTGTTATTGCAACGACGTTTTTCTTCTTTCAAAAATGTCCCAACATGTAGAGAACATGGTGAACATTGGTAAATACATCAAAGTTCGAAATGTATCCAACCCTGTGGTGTCTTTTACACAATCTATACATCTGGTTGATTCAACCCCCACTGGGCTGATAGGAGCTACTGGAGGGACAGTTTCAGGAGACAGTCGATTGCGGGTAACAGTCTGGCACCGTTCAACATCACCAACTGGCGGAATACAATTTCAGGCACACAATGTAAGTTTGCATAACTGTGAGTTTTATTACAACAGAATTATGATCTAAGCTAACTATAGTTCAGATTTTTCTGATAAACAGGTGAACATGGAAAAAATTTCTATAAATCGATCTCATTTTTTGTATTCATTTTACCAAATAATCATTTGAATTGATTTGAGAGTAGCCTGTAGTATTTGGCTTAAAATTACAAAAAGAAGAAAAAAGGAAGAAATGGGACCGACGACTTAGCTCATGGGCTGCAAATTCGACTGTGAACCCAAAGAGTTGTAGTTAATCTGACGATCACACTACTCAACGAGCGACCTACTGGTGGGAGCTCAGAAGCCGTTCTATGTCACAACCATCAAACCTGGTTATTAAAACAGCAAAACATCTCATGTAATGCAAACAAACGCGACACATCTACGCACACGATTAAAAGATCATGTGGCTTAGTCCCCGATTGATCCATTTTATCTCCGATTTCATCGAGTAAATTATTCTGAACTATTCACAAAATACTCAGCTCAGAAAATAGTCTGGCACGTATTAGAATTGCCCCCATCGTTCCCGTGTCTGGTCATTATCGACCAACATGGTATTTTTTGTCATTCTCATGGGGGCTTTGAGTCTGGTTGAGTAGAAAAAGACGCATTATGCGCAGATCTAAAGGCGTCAGTGTTTGGCGAGGCAAATAGATAATTACAACTCCATCGAACCAGGCGATATTGAATGATCCTGATAAATTGCCTCAAAACAAACCGCTATTGTAACGTGCGTGGGACAATTTGGCTGGCACAAATGCGATAGAGGATTGGGTGAGAAAAGGAGGGAGAGAGATAGGGAGAAAAAACGAGCTGTCTAATCTCTGATCGACCCCTGTTCTGTCCCAGTAGGATCAAAGTTGAGCAAAATCTGCCTGGAAAAACTAGATTCAATTAGGGGTGTTCACGGTTAAGCAATAAGTGCTTGTGAAAAGGATGCTAACAAACACGTATTTAGCCTGAATGATGGTTTACATTTAATCAGCCGCTTACAAGTGTCCACAAGTGATCATGTGACAGGCTATGGGACTTCAAGCTGACAGAAGCGTCCTATTGATTCTTCGAGAATAGTCTGTCACGAATCAACTCCCCGAACCAAAAATTGGATTTGAGTATAGATATAAAAATGACCAGACAAACGAGTACGGGATATGCATGCATATCTGGTCAGTGACAAGGACGATGAAGTTAATCGTGTGCTTCTAGGAAATTTAGTCCATTCATTCATATACTTCTCACTAGTTCAAGCCATATGGTTCCAAATCGAAGAATCCGGTCCTGTCAATTTGGAACAAACTAACCACATATCCCTTATTTACTAAAGAACGTCAAAATTATTCGGGACGTGCATACGAGGGGAGATATGATGATGTGATGGATAAAAGAAAATGGTACTTCCGTAAGAAGGTTATTCGGTGATTATGCTGTTTACCCTGTCGCTCGACCGAAATTTATGCAATTTTTAGATGGAGGCATCAAATCGAGCTAGACTGTGGCATATACGATTAGCAGATTCATTTAGCCCCAGGATACACTTCAACATTACAGATAAAATGTGAACAGGAACATTCACCCAGTGACTAGTGTAACTCTGTCAGCTCACAAATCTTCTCATCAGGCAAAAGGGGCGTGTGATAGCCATTATCAATAATGATGTCTCGATTCAAGGGAGGTGCACGCCAAGACCAAGAGTATGGAAGTTGTGCGTGCATGGCAGGACGCGGAAAGCTATAATTGATGGGTTTTTCAAAAATGGAGAGCGCTGAGATAATGTGTGGCTTCGCTATTCGCGCACAACCGGAATACATCAGTTCAACTAGTTGTTTTCAATAGACCGAGAGAATAACAAATTTCCTAGCCTTTAGCATTTTTCTTTTTTTGAGCCTGAATTGTGATGAGGTTTGTCGATTGAAATTCAGGGGTAAGGTGAAATAAACAACAACGTTCAAATGGTAGTTTGGAAGGAGTCGCGGGTCAGAAACAGATCAGGAGAGCATTAAACAGACCGACCAGCACATGGGCAAGGGACGCGGGGGGAGGAGGGACAGGGAGAAGCCTCTACGAGAAAGAAAAACAAACTATACCATGGGATTCACGGGATCTTTTGATGTTCAAATAAATGAGAGATGTGGTTCAAATTTGAGAACGACTATCTGATCAATTTTTCAAATGAAAAGATAGAATTCCAACAATAAGCACCACACAAATGACATCACTCCAGATTTCCCACAGACGTTGAATGTCGTCTGTGAATCATTTACAGTAGTCAATTGTGATCACGAGATAATACTTTTCGTGCAAACTTCGCATAATATATGCACTACCAAATGATGTTGACAGAATATTTTTTGCGAATAATTTGTATTACAGCTAAAGTGGATCAGTCCTATCAACCTCCAATCATACCTAATAGTGGGGCGTACTATTATTGCATCCCTGTTGGGATTCGAACCGGAGCTACACAGCCTACAACAAGAATTTCGGTGATACCGTTACAAATTTGGTTATAACGATAAGCAGTAATTAAGAAACAATTCGCTTTTTATTATTGGCAGGAAAATTGTCAGATATACTTTATCACGTTAATAACTGGAACCTCAACTCAAGGCAGTTTAACTTTCATTCTTGTAGGCAGCCTTCTCAAATATGTTTCAAAAAATGAAACGGTAACCAATTTAGATATATAATCTTTACCGGTTAGAAAATAACCAAGAGGTCGATTATGAAAGATGCAGTGATAGAACTAAGGATATTAATTTGATTATTGTGAGATCTGTATGCCCCAGAAGCAAATAGCACGGATAATGTTTCACCCATTATATCCGATTCATAAACGTGTCCAAAACAGGGTGAAAATGGTTTATTTGTCATCAACACAAAATAGAATTAAAATCAAAGCACTTGCTTAGGCGAGTTTATTGTACGAATCAAATCAACCACTTTTATACTCCTATTGATAAGGGATCACGCTTGGATGTGAGATGCTTATGTCCGATATAAGCTTTCCTGCGAATCAACGTTATCGTTCAACTAAGCCATTAATCACAACTTATTCAAAATGAATAGTAGTAAGGTGCTGACAAGAAGCTTCTTATTCTGATTACAGTATGCTGTATCAAATTGCCTGGTCACATTCCAACAATAGTTTTCAAATAAAATCCATTTGTAAACATCATTAAAAACTTATTTTGACAAATTCGAAATGTGGTACTATAATTATAGGCATCATTATGTTTAAAATATTTTTATGAAAATTTCATTCATCCCGAGGTTACATTAACACTAATATAGCCTGTCGTAATAACCTGTACTTTTATTTGAATTTTCCAAAAGTACGGATTTTTCCATAATTATGATTATGATTATTATCATCACTTTACTTGAGATCTGTCTGAACACAGACTGTGAAAACCCTTATATCACTATTTAGGACAAAATGAACAGCTCATGGTTGGATCGGACTATACTGCGTCTAGTATCACCCGGTCTTCGGAGTTTTCGTGAGACGAAAATATCGGAATAAAAATGGCAGTAACAATCTGTGAGACCTTTCATGGTTTTTCTCCCATGATTTGCACAGACTGCATTACTATCTCATGTTAACTAGACATCGGATAACTTCTTTTTATGACTAATGTTTATCAAAGATCTGTAAAAAGATCAACAGCCTCCCCCTCCATAGATTGTTCGCAGTGCGGACGATGATGATGATGGGCTGAAGTTCTCGAGTTACTCCATCCAGTATTGTCACGTTCGTTTCAGTGGGGGTATTCAAGCACTTCATGACTGAGTCACAGTTTTTTTGGTGAAGCGAGCTCATGTATTCAAACTTAAATATCCTGTATGCTAGACAGTGAAAAGAGTACTCATTTCTGATGCACTTACGCTAGTAAATTTGTCATTGACGAGGTTAACGAGTTGTGCAGTGCCATCCAACTTTTTTCAGTCAAATAGTATCTTCATCGAGACACGATCTGTGTTAAACAGTTGGCATTCATTTGCTTCAGATGTCCAGTTAACAAAATTCTCTCGGGTTGCGAGAAGAGAAAAGCTTCTCTGCTTTAAGGCTGGACATGATCTCTAAGCAGAACAATAATTGCATAACTACTGTGTTATTGAACATCTTTGATGCGGTGATTGGTTTGCCTCCCAATTCCAATGTCAACACTGATTGCATGTTTCCCACCCCTTCTGGTATTGGTTTAATCAAAAGAAATTTGCAATATATCATCATATCAGGTTTTTGCTGAGTTTGGACCAGCTGGTATCGGCAGTACTGTGATATGTTCGCTTCGCCATTTGACAAAAATCTCACAACCAAATGCTGTATCGCACTGAGGAAACGCGTTAAGCGATCGGACTGATTTTGTAAGGCTTTCACTACTACAGTCGACCTGTGGATCTTCTATGCATCAAAATGATGGGAAGCTTCGTAACTCGTGCATTGTCGCTCACGCAAAAATCGATGGTTTGAACACTATAGAATGGTTAGACGCCTGTCCGTTGGCACTGTATACCATGAGCAAGATATTCTTCACCTATTCTACAACTGAGAAACCTATTTGGTAGAGTGCGATCTATGCGGGATTACAAACCTCAGTCCGAATTCGAGTTCCGTTTAAGTTCTTGAACAGCGTTCCTTCTGAAAGGATTTGATCACTATATCGTCAATGCCCCCCCCCCACTCCTACCCATACGTCTTGTCCTCACGTCACTCGGTTATTTGAGGTCAGTCACGTGTGACGTGTGTAATTAAAACACCGTAACATTCCCTCACGTTTGATTATCTTGACCATTCGGTATGCTTACCAGTATATCGACTTACTTTACTACGACTGGCCCCTTGGAAAGGATAAGAGGGCTCCATGAACATGCTCATGAAGTTACTTGGGAGTTTGTTACGAGAGACGTCCCCAGCGTCACTCGGAATTCTTTTTTATTTTGAGGGTGCACCTCTGGCTTTTGCACAACCAAGTGCAAACTGCAAGACAGCAGGAAGCAATCCTTTGCCTAGGAAGTGAGAGGGGTCAATGACTTCAGCTTTAAAAGTTCAGTCACATTTATTTTTTTCACGGCACTGTCATTGGGCTTATGCGGCTTTTAACCAGGAGCCAGGTGACCAGCCTGAAATCTACCATACCGTGGGTGTGCCGCCGCTGTTTGTTCGCAACTGCTTATTTGTTGCGGTATGCCACAACTTATTCACAGATAACCTTCTTCGACGAACATATCCCACTATCCGCAACCAGGGGATGCACCTAGGAGCATTCAGCTCTGCTTAACCCGAGAGTATCGACATATTCCGTTCTACACAATGACAACCTGTACGACGTGATCGAGTTCCTTTTTCACCGGAGGCACAGGTCACAGCTCTGTTCAGAACGACTCTTCGGTTAACTGCCCCAGACCGATCATATCAACTATCATTCGATTCGGTCCTGCACAAACGTCCAGGAACAGCTTATATTTAGGATAGAATAGCTTTGAAACAAACGCCATGCCACACTGTCAGTGAAAATACGGTAAGCTACTCATACAAAGCAACAAGCGATTCATACGAAATGTTTCCCTCTAAAAGCAAAAAGCGACAAACACCAAATGGATTTTTTAAAAATTGGTCGCTGCTTGTTTCACCCTGAAATGATAAAACACTAACTCAATCATGAGTGTGAGAAGAAGTGCGGTTCAACAATTTGCACAAAAGTATATTCCGTTGGGTGTTTTGTATCAATAGAGCATAACAGATAAACAAAAACCTGGATGCGAATCACAAAAATCTAGGGAAAATAAATGAATGTGTTCCTCTATCGGATTGTACCAGGCTCAGTGATTCATGATTGTGATACTCCCGCACATGTGCAAGTGATTTTCAATTGTAGGCCCCAAAGACGACCTATTTGAATCACAAATTCCGTAAGCGGACAATTTATCGGACTGATTGGTGTTCCAGTCTACCTCACTTAGATTGTGTGCGAAACAGCTACATAGACCCGGTAATGATAATGACAATCAAAATAACTTAACAAAGTATTGATTTATTATTCACACAAATTCAAAATGATGCGTGGAGAAGCATTACTGTCAAATGAATGCCAATGACGTGTGTGATTCGTCACGATTGGTACAAAAACGATCAAATGTGGATTCCACACCACGGTGAAGAGCGACGAATCAAACTGTCCAATAAATTAGTCAGACAACCGGTAGTGTACCGTTTCCCAGTCGTCAGGTTCCTTTACAGCTAGCTACACTGTCTTAGTTGAAAACTAAACCGGTGACAGACTTTAGGCCATTAATTAAAATGGATGGCCACTACTCCACGCCAGTGCTTAAATAGAAAAAAAACCCGCTTAGACAAGCGTTGACATTCGTCAAGATACCTCCTATGTTCATCCGCTTGAGGAGAACGAAGGCGGCCGGGGGAGTAGGTAGTTTGGGGTCGCACGTTAAAATGCTTCTTGACCAGTGAAGCAAGAAATCGGTAATTCCTATACCGTGCATGTAGTTGAGAAGGAAATGTTCTATACAACTTTTGTACATTGTCTTGTTCATAATACACTGACAACTGGACTCGATCAGATTAGCGGATAGAAACAGGTTTGATTCTGAAGTACCGCGGTGTGAGCGGACAGCGTGAGNGTGAGATCTAAAACGAAACAGAGTGTGTGTGTGTCTGCTGCGGTTCACCGAATCCCGTCTACCGGGCAGTGTTATCATCACTTGATTTGTGAATACTGATTAACGCGCTGAAGTATACACACGTAAATATGAATACCCTAAACCGTACACAACATCATCGAGGACCACCCCAGGATCGAATCAGATTTCTTATGGGTGTCCACAAACTGGGGGAGGTTAAATGACAGATGAAGATGGGACCGAAATAGATTCGGAAAAGGGGAACACACACGTTCAAATGATTCCCGTTGCTCGGGCACAAACAACCATGTCCACAAAAAGACATCCCCAGAGTGAACAACGAATTGGCAGTCTTTCCGCAGGAAAGAACACCCAAGGTAATCTCACGGTACTCATCAATTACGGTAGTCTGCTAGATGGTGGTGGCTTGGGCGAAAGTGTGAAGCGAGGATGCCCCCCCCCGGAGTCCGATAATGCAAACGATGTTCAGTCAGGGTTGGATCTCTCAGGGACGGTGACACGGTCATATACATGAACAACTAAACATATTTAAACCCATATCTATGTATGATATTTAATTGAGCACTTGTCACAATTTTGTAAAGACACGAGCGACAGTGACAAGGTGGATTGATGTGCCAATCAACTCCACATTGTTGTGTGTTCCATAAGGAATATGTTGAACTCATTTAATTTTCGAAATTAAAATTATCGATGGGTTTTCTTTAATCGAAAAATATTTTGAACTTTGTGAGCACCCAGCAATTTTCAGTGGAGAAATTTTGTAAACCATAATAACAACAATAATTTCGCAAATTTCATGTTTTTCCCTTCTCGTAAATGAGTAGGTAAAATTTAAATAACTCAGTGATCCCCAAACGTTGCCCTATGCAAGATCCTCCCCGAACTGCAAACTTCATTATAACGGGAAAATATGATTTTCTGGTCAAATGGTTTCAAAACTTCAAACCCGAGCGGTTGGCTAAGCCGCCTCGATGAAAGCAACTGTCACGGTTTCAAACCCGGTTTTCCGTCCCACTCGGGGGATGAGTCACATAATGTCCGATCGAGAAGTCTCCCGTCAATTCAGAACATCAATAAAATAAGCAAGGAGAACACGTCGAAGATGTTTCGTTCCCGGTATGAATTCGATCACTTGCTCACTTGGTCACACACGTGAACAGCATTCCTAACTGTACGCTCAAATTTAACATGAAATCACCCCTCCTGCTCCTGCTCCTCAACCACTCCCCATCACCCTAAATATTCTTCTCGAAGCTAGGTGTACACCTTCAACCTGACGGAAATTCACGTCATTTATGCAAATCAATAGCCGAGATGAAATGCTGTGGCAAAAACCAATCAGTCGATCGATATAGCGTGGGAAAAGTGAATTTCACAGTAGAACTGGATGTAAACGGGGGTAGATACAACGACGTCAGGGATTTTATCAACCAAAGGGTTAGTTATATAGACGCCCTGGTATTCAAACGAAAGAATTCGTCGTGTGAGTTGAGATCGTGAACGTTATAGCAGCGAGGGGGCGGGGGGGGGGGNTAGGAAATTATCCAATGCATTGTAGAATTAGACTTTTTTCATAGCCTGAACCAGTCATTCATGATACAACCTTGGGAACCAAAAACTGGGACAAGCGTCCATTGTGAATAACCACACTCGGTTTTGAAGTGCTCACATTTTGGTGGAGCTTAATCCTGCTAAGACAGGTGAAAAACAAACCTAATCGGTAAATCACATTTTTGATATGAGAAAACTGATCAACCACACAAAACTGTTTAATTCGTGGTTTGGGTTTTCTTTTTCCACTTCACAAAATTAATAAATCAAATTACTATTGTATTTTTCGTATACAGACATTCTTGAAATCAGCAGTAAGTGAAACCATTTTCTAATAATTTTGAAATCTTTTATAAATATTCACTGACATTCTATCCGTTGTACAGTTCACGTCATCCAATACAGACCGAAATAGAATGAAGAGAAAACAACTCCATTTACCCTGAGTACTGCCATTATTAAGGGCATTGAATTTTCTATTGACTTTAAATTTCTGGTAATCAGTGCGACAATGTTTGATGGAAAAACAACAGTAGTTTACTAGAACTTGATTTTTCAACTAACAGAGGTCAAATATCTTTCTTTTTTGGGGTACGGGATGGAGGTGCTTAATTTTCCAAATTTCCGGTTTTATCACGTGATTGTTATCATCGGACATCAGGATCACATTGCTTTCAATTGGAATTACAGTGATCCCGCACTTATCGTCTCACTCACGTTTCAGAAAACCGGGTGATAGTTGAAAATCCTCGACATAGCGGTGGTGATGTTCCATTGACTTTATTATTCACTTACTGTTTTAAAGGCTTTTTTTACTTTTCCCATACAGCATTAAACTTGCACAATTTCAACTCCGTATAAAATCGTCTATTAGTAATCATCAGAAAAGTATGAAACAACATGATCGGAGCAGATTATGAATTGTGTGTAACTGCGCCGTATCGATGCTGGTGATGGCGAGAATTGTTGTAACTTTGCATCCAACCGCTCACTTATTCAAGAATAGCAGTCAGTATAGCATTGGTGAAGAAACCGATCGGTCAGGCACTTCGTCCGATGATGTACTATCTTCGGACTAGCTCGTGACTTCTAGTTCCACTAAAGCCACAGACCGTAAATGATCTGTCAGAGTGATGAGCATAATTATGTGAAAAATTGGCAATTCTGATGCTTGTGGTACAGCTGGCATTCGTTCGGCAATGAAATACTTACCCTTTTTTTCAAATTTTAATTCAATATTTTTGTAGTTTATTTTGTACCCAAGAAGTTTAGGTTTGACCCAAATATCTTATTTTCAACACCGAATAGATTTGTTTAGATAGGCCTTTCGTAACCAGTCCAGTCACCTCTACGATACAATGGTATGCAGGTGGTTCGGATGCTGCTAACCACTGCAAATAAATATCGCTACCAAAGGGGTTTCCATGCCCGATTTAAAGTATTTACACTCCGTATGTTTACTTTCACTCCTATTCAATAATAGTATCAACCGCGACGTCATGAGAACGCAATAGATGATGAGAATGAGGAAAAGCTAACCATCTTAATGAAGTGAAAAAATCGATGCAGGCCTAATTGGAGATGGAGCTCTATATTGCGTCTGTAGGACAAACAGAACACAAGTAGAAAATGAGTGATTTAGTCTCTGAGAAACAAAACACAGGAAAATATTTTTTTCACAGTTAGAATGAGCGTTCAGAAAAAAACACCTCGATGATATTTAGTATTTTTCAATTAAAATTGAACGAATACTGTTTGTTGCGAAGCAGAAATATTACTCTATGGTCAAAAACTGATGGAAGTAAACCACGGATAACTAAAATTTTAGAAAGTAAAAAAATGTACGCGTGAGTTCGGAAGTCTGTCTCGTTCGGAGGTTGCCGTAATGCAATAGGGGTGCAACTCTAATCAAGTTCATACAGAATGCGTTTTTTCATGTTTATTCATACACACTATATTGCTGGTAACTGATTGCTCACAAAGAATTCTACTGCATTTTTTGCTAATTGCCACCAACTACGTTTTTATCACACCTTTCCCACCAGATAAATATCAACTTTATTCAGAGGAAGTATACCACACAAAATGAGAATATACCGTGTAAATAGCATTTCACCGAGCTTTATGAAATACATTTTGACGATCTAAAATGCACCAATTGATCTCAATCGAATCTTTCACATACTCCTCAACCGTATCCCGTTTTCTGGGTTCTATGATGCACATTTTTCCCGAAAGTTCTATTCTTTAATTAAAAGTGCTCCAACCCGACCAAATTATTTTAGTACTTGATTTGTTTGATCAGATGAGCATCAATTTTGTTTCAGGATTTCTCACAATCCATAGAAACCATTGAAGACAACTTGTAAAAATCACACAACTTCGTAGGTAAAATAACATAACGAGAATATCACAATTCAGGTTGACTGTTAATTCATATAAATCTATTATACATTGGTCACTGTTTCAATTATTTGCTTCTTATACAAATGGAGTAAAATGTTTGCGGTCACTCTGTCACTAAGGTCTCAAGTGGTTGTAATATGATAGTGAGAAACACTCTGCTCAAAGATGAGATGTTGAGATGTTGATAATATAAACTGTCCAGCTCGAATTACACTGGCAAAAATCAAAGAAACTAGCCGAGTGAACCCACAATAATTGTGTTATTATCTCATCAACCAACGATTCAATTCGGTATCGATCCACCTCCCATCTGATTCCACTTCTCGGTTCGGATCCATACCACAAGAGTTCGACTTTCGGTGTCACAAACTCAAAAATGATCGAGAAAAAGCTCTTTTTAAATATCTACGCGATGCATCATAGTTTACTACGACATGCAAAATGGAACAGGCCTTACCAATTTTTGCCACTTGGGAGCTCTTAATCAACACAAATCCAATAAATCCAAGGATATTCAAACCTGCGATATATTGATGCCAATAGATCCACACATCTGATAGAGCACAGTATTGTTTTCGCGGCTTCGAGCAAGATCCACGAGTTTCACTTAGACAGAATACACATGTTCCTCTGAGAACAAGTTTTCCTCACGCGGTTTTTTCGTGATTCATCTGGGATCCCAGTGCAAGTTGTTGGCACGTGTTACTTCATTCTTTATGGGTAAGGACTATGCTGATTGGTGCGATTGATTGTGGCGCGCGTGCGTCCGTGCAGCAGTGTTTGGACGCATACGTGCGTGTGTGCATGCATTTGGTCGGGCGTTTCTATTCGTCTGTGGGTTGATTAGGATGCTTCCGCGGGTTTGTTTCCTCTTTTGAGAAATCGCGTGGCAATTGTATGCTGAGGTAAGCACGTGCACACACACACACACACACATTCAAACATAAACACACACCACTTATTCACACAACACACANACCCACATGAATAGACGTACACACTCGTCAATGCTCTGGCCTCCCAAGTACAGTTCTTCAAAAAGTGACGAAAAGCTAATGGATTGTGAAGAGTAGAGCACAAGGATTGCCGACGTAGTCACTGGCTGGTCGAGCCCGGCCGATTAGTAAGTACTGAAAGCATGGTTTCAAGTGACGAAGTGACGAAATATATATGTGTACACTAACACTGACAAACGTACATACACACTGGAGCAACTATATACAGATACACGGTAGTACACACGAATGCGGACATGGTCGGAAACACGCGCAATAAAACTGGCACATGTATGAGTAACTGGGCGCTGGCGGATTGGCAACTAACTTGCGGCGAGACATGGATGGACACGGGTCTATGTTATGTGTGTGTGTGTGTGTGTACGTGTATTCGAGTTTGTGTGAAACAGAGTACATGATACAGAACAATTTCCAGTGCTTGCGGACACATATGTCTGCCTGTTCTGTCGAGTTGTTGTCTAACTTGTGGTGTGCCCGCTTGCCCGGGCGTTTCTTCAAGCCCCCCTTATCGGTCCAAATCAGCATGTATTGCTATTTTGCTTTTGGTTACTGTTCCAGTGTGTCAACGAGTGTGGGATGCTGAGACATTTACCGGTGGTGACGGCAACTGACTCCGACCCAGGGGGGGGGGAATGATTTTGTCCCCGAGTTCGGAAGTGGACAACAACAGCGGTTCAGACTGACAACACGAATAGTAAGTAGTACCTTAGCGCACACACGCACACATTCCGGGGGCCTTGTACATGAATCGTTCACGACCCGGTCCAAATCAAGGACCAAGGACCGGTAGAATGATGAACGAGAAAAAGTGGAAATGCGGGTGGTATGTGGCTGAAACATGCATGCCAGGCTAACCAAGCATTTAAAACAATGCGTTTATCGCATTGCAAAGTAAAACAACAATTAACACTTTTGTACTGTTCATTATCAACACCTTAAAGTTACAAAATAGATTCGCATACTTGATTCGCCAACAAGTACACGTTCGTGAGTAGTACGTATTCAGAATTCGCAGCACTGATTATTTTGATCACAGACTTTGAATTTACACTGTGCCGAGAAACTAACGAGAATATAAAGAAAACAGCACGACTCCGATGTGATCATGATCTGTAGAACATTCAGCCATTCACATTTCTACACTAGATGGCCCATGAAAAAAATCGAAAAACGAGTTACGTAAGCTGTGCTTTTGGTTTCCCTTGTCCACCACGTATTGTGTGTGGTGTGGGATAGGATGGGAACAATAACCAGAATGGACTCTGTACGCTTTCCCTTCAACTCTCCATCTCTGTCGTGATTGTCACTCTACAATACACTAAAAACGAATAACCTATAATTTGATTCTCAAACAGAACACTGCAAGTGAGCTTCTAAACTAGTTGACTGTGAAACTATTAGACTGACTTCTCTTTGAATAATAATCGTTTGTTTACGTGCAAGTAGGTTGACGACGAACGAATTCAAAAAGCGTCACAAATCGGACACGTGAATTGACTTAACTCAGTCAGCACATTCATTTGCTGCTCCCTTTGGTTATTTCATCGCCACATCTGTGTTCCAGTTTATCCGGTTCTTCAATTAATGTGCTTCAACAATATACCCTTTTGCCTACAACTTCACACAGTAACTCGGAACAGCTGAATTCGACAGATGAAGGGAAGGAATTGAGTCAAAACCTGGTGTGCCCAAAGGAACCGATCCTGATCTGCATTAGTCACGGTTATTTGTCTTGTTGCGGAAGTCCCTGACAAATGCACGATAATACTTAATGCGGATCCACTCAATTATCAACAATACATCAAAGGTTTCTCTAATCTCAAGATTAGAACTATAAGTCAGAATTGCGGATAAAGCTTTAGGGAAGCAATTTGTTGACTTCAGTTCAGAGAAACTGTAGATCCACTGTGTCGGAATGGCACAGGAAATGGTAGGCGTCAGCACGCCTCGTTATCAATAGAGTGTAGCACGATTACATGGGTTTATATGAAGATGTCGGTGAGAAACGGAACCAAGAAAACAGAAGCACTTGTAGACTTTGTTGGATCACATCATCAGCGATGAGGTCCCGGGGTTGAGCGGGGTACAGCTGTGTCGAGAGATTCACACTGCGAATAAGACTGGACTAAGCTGAAACACTGCATCGTAGATTTTCAGTTCGCGTGTCCAATACTCTGTTTCAAAGGAACTCCACAATAAGCAAACAGTCAAACCTTTGAACAGTAGTGAATTAAACCAAACACAGAGAGTCAGATGAGTTGAAATAGCAACAGTGCTGCAGTAAGGATCAGATGTCTTGTTTGTCGCTCGACTAAGTAGGTTGCATAATATTTCTTGCTTTGAATAGGCTCGTTTATCTATTGCTCCTGCACAAAGCCTACGGTTATCATGATCTGTGAAATTTAAATCTACAATGATTGAGCACACTGAAAAATTTAATACATGCTATTTAACAACTACTAATGCAGCTACTCCAGTTGCTCGCACATCTGTTTCCATCGATTTTCGTATATGTACAGAACCGAACTTAAAATGTTTCACAAACTGTCCCAGATGGAATCACTCAAATAACGTGTATCCCGTTCGTGCAGATAATGAAGACAAGACATCCCATGGCAGATGATGGTGTACGAAATGTATTAGACACGGTGATAGATGTCGAGAAAAATGTCCCCCCCCTCCCCGCAGATCGCTAATTTTTCTAACAAAAATTAAAGTTTTTCCGAGATTTCTGGTTATTTTGTGTTTACTCATAGAACCGATTATCCAAGCATGTTGATTGTATATTTGATCGGAAGGTTCTCGAGACGTAGATGTCACATTTGTTTCCAATGCTCTGATACGAAACATGTGCTCTCGTAGATCTCTGAATAACTCAGATTAAAACTGTACACTCCAATTCACATAATTGAATAACGGGGTACAATTAGTGATTTTGGTATCCAAAAGATATTTCTGTTTTGTTGAGACTGCCAACAGAAATTCCTAAATGGAATGGACGAAATCCATGAAGATATGCATCAGGTTGATTTTCCTATGAAAACACATTATAAATCTTATTTTAATTATTATAGCACTTTTCCATCCATGCATTTTGAACGGATGGTCCCCATGACTAGCCATTGAACATTGGGTCTAACCAAATACTAGATGCAGTATTGACGGGATCTACGGAAACCTGATAGACCGGTATCGAGTTACCCCATCCATTTGTAAATAAGTAAGTTTGTTCTGTGCATCTCTGAACGAAACAAAATTGTTCCTTTTTGTCAAAAATTCATTCATTTGCGCGGCAGTTAATTTCTCATTCAAATGAACACAATTGTTCCCACGAGAGTTGAACATTTAACCAGACGTTGCTTGTTTTTTGTTTGCACTCACGAATGTCAACGAAGAATTTTGCGCGGCGGAGGGGGGGTAGTTCAAACTGGACATAAGGGAAACCGGCTTTTCACCCTTAAATAAATCCTTCTCACTCTGCTGGTATTTCTGAACTGGTTCTCCAGATTCCATGTCTATTCTAATGGGCGTCATCTGTCTGATAGCCTATGATGGACCGAGAACTAGGGACGGTTTCACAGGTAGCCTGAATGTGTACTCGAATTCACTAATTTTTGTTGCGCCCGGGTGGACTAGAATGATTCAAACCTTGAGGATCAATCAGAATGGTCAAATACAGTCTCGTCCAATCAGTTCAAACGTTTATTTCCCTCGTTTCACAAGCGCCACTCATTAAAGTTTCCCGCCCCCCCCCCACAGAGAAAGAAAACGCCTTGTTTACCGACAGGCTGTTTGCGGCATGGGGAGACATATTAATCAAGGTAAATGTGTGTTTTCGTCTAGTGTATCAAGATTGCTTCGCCATTTATTCGATTACCTGTCCATCGTACGAGGACTCTCATTCCCAGATTAAGTTTCATATCCGTCCCTTGTTCATCACACTCCCAGTTAAAGAGCAGTCTATTCTCCGGGTTATGAGTCATTCAAAGACAGATGCTTATCGGTAACAGTCAGATTCCAGGGAACCGGTTGCCATAACCGACAAGTAGTCGTGAGGACTGCGACGGGTACAAGAATTAATCGGTGCTAATAGTTTTCAGCATCCGGATATTAGAAACCACCGCAACAAATAAATGATGATAAATGAATGGTTGGTCGGTTTCAGCTGACTAATGGCATGACCGATAACAAAATAACCAGTTTTCCATAGTTCTTATCAAATATGACATTAGTCAATACCATCAAGCATCCAGCCTCGCGGATTGCTACTCAATATCATAGGAAACGTGTGCAGATCACATAAAAGCTTCAGTATAAACAGTGAAACTGGATTCTCCAAAAAAGTGGTAAAAGGGTGCAAAAACCTTCATGATGGAAAAACAATTTTTGACATTTATGCACTTCATGTGATGTCAGGTAGGATTCCAATTTAAGAACTGTGTTTTCGCTGTCTGTGGAATTCGATTTTAACTGATTAGGACTGATCATCCTTCAAACTTCACCTTCACACACTTTTCTTAGCTATTCCAGTCAACCATACACTCAGAAGCACTCGACTTCAATTTCGCTTAGTAGTGCGTATCCATCGTTCCACCCGGGATTTGAACCCCGAACCTATTGTGTGTGCCAATTAGCTCATAATTGAGCTGAATCGAATAGCAGATTCATGTTTTTTCAGGTATCATCTACAGATATAGTCTGAAGGATGGTCAATTGTAATCAATCAATATCAATTAATCCTCACCAGTACTCACAAGTGACTGTGAGTTAAATGGGAATTCGATTTTTCTGAAATCCCATAAAGAACATTCACTAACGTCTGTCAGTGACACATAGGTCAGAGAGGAGTCTGTCCGAGCCCATAGAGAAAGTTGAACAAGCAAGCACAAACGTGGCAGGTTGTTATTATCGGTAATGTAAAAAAATATTTTGCAAATTAATTAGGCAAACCACTGATGCTAAAAGACGTTTAACTATGAAATTGAAATTATGAACACAGCAATCAAATTATTGATCGCTTTTAAAGAATTGCGATTCCAATCTTATATTCTATTCTAGCAAAGGACAATTGTACATCCACTTAGAGATTACTGGTTATTTTCCACTCAAATCTGGGATAAAATGTTCAAATAAACATGTCTGTAAACGTATTCATTTTTACGTCGGTGCTTGCATAAAAACATTTCAAAACTTTGAATGACATGCATCGGAAGCACGGACGTAAAAGCGACTGGTGGGATTTCGTCCCGGTGATTGCCCACTCTCTGGTGATCAACTTCCAGCTGGACCATATTTGTCTTTGACTATGAAAACGACCAACTGAAGGCATCGATCAAAATGAACATGAAAATAACTACACTGGCAATACGTGTTAAGACTGATATGATAAATGACGTAAATAAAAAGAGAGGTTTGACTGAGTTAAAAACATTTTGGAATATGAGTATTTCATAAGTGAAAACTAATTTGATCACCGTAGTACATCAATCAATACATCTGTGGTTTGCATTCAAAATACACTATCCTTTGTACACTTCGAACTAAGTGAAAATTGGCGATAATGAACGCCTTTTCAGTAAAAAATGTTCTGCTGGGAAAAGATCATATTTGAAATCAGATGAATCTGGTTGGCATCATTATATGACAAAAACAGCAATAAAATAAGATCATGCTTTCAGTTTGGTGAGATTATCAGGGTGTGGCGTGGTTGGCACTTCTTTCAAAGTATTTATTCCAATCACTTCAGCCCTTTTAGATATCAACAAGCGATTAGAGAAAACTGATCAGCATAAGCCAATCTCAAAGGAGTTGTCTTTCATCACGTATACTGTCTTGCCAATTTGAACAAAAATCATCCGTCTTGTGTTTATCTCATTTTTGGTATTCTTGATATTGAGTACTTGGCGATATTCACCACCCACCTATTTTCGGGGAGGAGGATTTTGCCAATTAAAGAGATATGATATATTCGTGGCCTAGAACTCTTAGATACCCATTTATTTCAATCATTCACCATTCTAACCATGAAAATAAAGTTTTATGTTTCTATGATGTCTCTCTTTGGGTTTAGCTTTCTTTGTAAATCAAGCCCTGAACTACTACACCGGGGGAGTTAAAAATGTTATAAAGTTGGAAGAGGGTCCTCACGCAACATGGAAAATATATCCGATTTAAAAAAAACGTCCACCCTACAAATCAGTTATTGAACATAGATGAACGTGTTTTGGATTTTATTCCTCACAAATAGTCCTAATCAGTCATGAATCACAGGAAACCTGACGCTGAAATTCGAATGAACAAACTTTGTTAATCTCATCTTTGGTGGCCCACTAATTCACGTTGATCTGTGGTGCTACACCTGAAGGTCAAAACAGTAATTGTCCCAAATGCTGTCATTTTCAAATGACCATTTCTGTTCACACACAAACTTCAGTCCACCCACCTAAGCATACACTTCTGAAGCATCATTGGCTGTATTTTCGCTCTCATCACAACTCATGAGTAGTGCATATCCACCGTCCCGTACGAATTTTTAACTCCGGACCCATCAATTGGAGGGAGCGTATGTTACCATAGTACCAGCTAACACACGGGGATGAACGGAATTGCTACTTCACATGTGTTCAAATATCCTCTTCAATAATAGTCATGAAGTTACTTGGGCCGTTCCCAGTGCAACTTAGAGCACACCACAAGTAATTGTGAGTTGAATGCAAGTTATCGGAAATGCTTCGTTTCGCTTCTTTCCCTGTAGAGGGATGAAGCAATCTCGTGCTCCTCGGTTGCACATTTAGAGGAAACCAGACAACAATCCGGCTACCAGATGACCCCACACGTGTCACAGGCAATAACGGCTTGTACACTAGCTACTTCCGAGGCAGTGCTTATCCTCCTGTCCGGACGGAAGCTCTACTGGCAGAGAAACCTGGCTCAAGCATTTCAAATTTGCTGGACGATCACGAGAAGTGCTATCAAGACGCTTAACAGTGACGTAAGCTGGTAATGAAGATTGCATAATTCCAACCGCATCATACGCCCATTTACTTCTTGATCAATTCGATTCATCTGTCATTCTCCCCTTCGCTGCGGCAAATATTTTTTATTTCTATTTCGATATGAGGTGTGAATGCATTGCTGGGAGAAGGAACTCACACGAAACAAATGCTCTGTAAATATTTCAGTGGATTGACGGAAAGGGTATGAACTCATTAAATAACGAGATACTGCTTTAGTGAAGATCGATGGGGCAAATTAGTTGAGCCTATTTATCCACTGTAGGAAAACACAGAGTAGCAAACAAGGTCGCTTGCGGTAATTCTTCTACAGTCTATTACATCACAATTTATATCAAACTATTTATTAATGAGGACAAGTTGGAAAAGAACTAATCAACATTCCAATTCCATGATCGGATGTTGCTCACACTTTGGTCCTCACACATGCGCACTGGTTCGGGTCATCATGAGTGGGTTGGAGGATGGCTGTCGTGTTTGGTATTGTCCATGGAAGATCGAGCGTTCTTACGGATTGTTTTGTGGAGCATACGGGAGGGGAAATATGTAGATGGATTCCGATCGCTTCCTCTATGACCAAAATGCGACTCCCAATCCCCCCAGATCCAGTTTGGATGATGAATCTTCACGGTTTGTGTCATATGATTATGATATATTTATCGACGTCATTTGTATGAAAATGTTTCACCATGAGTAAACAATGAATAACAAACTGACGTATTCCTATGAACGTATTCAGCTTCTAACGCCAGAAAAGTGGATGAGTCAGTGCAGATTAGGTTTTTTCTCTTTTTAATTTTTCTGATTCAGGAGCGTATTATTATTATTATTATTATTATTATTATGAGAGTTTTTATCAGCTTCCCCACACCAAAAATATCGTGTTTATCTTCTGTTTGAAGAGGGTTTGCAAATGTATCATGATACGACCAATGCAAATACTAATCGGAAAAAACGCTCTGCCATGGTACCAAGTGATACTTTTGTCCTAATCTCACTTCCGTGATGGTGAGAGCATGAAAGGCTTGTCTTCCCTATATATCAGTCATATAATCGCCTAAACGATTACATCGACTACAGCATGTACGCGAAAAGTATCATCGTTTGGCGAGATACAGAGAAGTGAAATTTGCTGATCGCTACCACGCTCTTAGTGAAGACACAGTAAGTGAGAAAGTGCAAGTTGGAGAGAGATTAGGCCTAAGCGGGGGACAAAATGAAAATGAACCTCTATGGATAACACACAGAGTGCACAAGCGAATTATGCATACAAATCTTTTCAAGCATTCTGACCTGACAATAAATGACAAAAAGAACGCCACCACTACCGGTTCATTGCCATATATTTCAATGTCTTCAACCAGCCAAGCACAGCCTTTCGGATCACAGTCTGGAAGACGGGAGACACCTGATCTACCTAATTGCTCTGTGCATTGCTTCATGTTTCGTTTTCACAGCTGTTGACCTCTGCGTGGTTTCCTCCGACATGGAGCAGAGACTGTGAATGAAGCGCGGTGGGACAGAAAAAAGCTGGGCATGCGAACTACGTGTCCTTAACGGCAAATCCTACTGATCTGAATTCTGTTTAATAAATTTTGCACCGAATCATTACCAAATGCGCGGAGACTTATCTCAAAGTTGCTTACTCGTTCGCTCCATCCAACCCACCCCAAACTACTTAAACATTGGCGATCGAAGACTTCAGGATGATGACTATCTTCTATGCGCAAATTAAGAGTATCTCGACCGTAAAGCGGAACTGACCGCACACTAGCATGATATACCTTTCAGTTTCAACAAAAGATCACATCCGCACCAATGGTGTTTCACTTCTCGTGCGCTGATCGTACCTTGGATTTGCGGGTGCTTATTTCTTTGACTACGCTACCGTCATTTGTCAAACAACCATCTAAATAGGAGGGACAATCCACTATGACTAATGCTTGACCATCAAGCATCTTAGTGGGCATAGAGGACATCCATTCTTGTAGCATCACTTGGCATTTTGAAGGTGAAAAACACATACCGAATAGAGTTACAGAACTTGAAAGTCTGGAAGAGCGCTCTGCGCACCCTCTATACATTTAAACAAAGAAATGATGTCGTCTGCTTGCTCTAAATCTTCCAGCTGCCCAGCTGCGTTTTGGAGGCCACTGAGTGTTTTATCCAGTATTTTTCCTACGATGAAATTGTGCGGAAATGGCGAAACAGCGCACCCTTTTCGAACATCGAGTCTGATTTCGAACGATTTGCTTAGCTCATCGTAAGTACATACACTACCCGAAGTATGCAGTTACAGTGATCGGAATAGGTTTACGTACTTCCGCTGTATTCCTTTACAAAACGGTTTAAGAATTCACAGTTGTTGCGTTATCCCTTCTGGAAGATCTGGACGATCACGATTCATCCCGGAATAATGGGACTCTCTCTTCCGACCAGAGACCCTGAAGTCAGTTCGTAATCGAGTCGATGAGGCTGTCACTACACAGGTTGAAAAAAATAGGGAGAAGACTATCAGGTCCCGCGGCCTTTCCTTTATTTAAGGACTGAATACACTTTCGTACATCCTAAAAATGGGGTTAACATTTGCCTCCCTCACGAAGATGTAGATATCTGCTTGGTCTTCCAGGACCAATTGGATAGAATGGTGAAACGTAGTCACAAGGTTGCCACCGCTGTGGCCCTGCACGCAACAACAACAACAGCATGTATTCTCACACCAGTCAAAAAGTAATCCCTGTCACTGTCCATCAAATCCCAACCCGTAAACCAAGTTGAATGTGCTTGTGGAGTATCCTACTTTGGCAGAGCAAATAGGCAGTTGCGCGCACACACACAGATCCGGGAACACATCCCATGTTAAATCAGAAGCCGGTTAACTGAGGCAAATTACCAAAGGTCATTCTTCGGTTTGAACCCGCAACCTCCAAAGACAAGCATCACCCACTTCAAACACAAACAAATTGAACCACAACACCCTTATCAACCACTATCCGCAACCAGAAAACACCGCAATTTCAGTCAACCTGAAAGATCTGTTTCCTCATATCCAATAATGACGAACCATGGTCCAAACCCAAGAAACCGATTTGGGATCATACATGCATTCCTTGGCTTCCCAGGGTTAGCAAAGTCTGCGGTCATTAAAAGGCCTCAAACCCAGCCTCTGTACTCATAAAGAACTATCATTCACACTACGCCTTCATTGACAGTGTTAAAAGTGTGATCGCATGCTCTTATGTAACTGGTGTATTGTCCAACGATACAGACCATCGTTTTCTGCCCTGTTGTACCGGTTGAGATGCAGCAAAATCTGCCCTCTCTACATCTGTCTCAGGAAATAAATGTTTAGGCACAGACATCGTTACTGAGTCTGGCAATCGTTCTTCATTTATTAACGAAAACGTGTTGTGGGAACAGCTTGGTTCAACCTGAACAACGTGCACTTGTCCGAGTCAAACATGGTGTGAAACATTTGGTCATGTCATGCGTTAAAAACCTTTACCCCACAGTAAACCCACTGCGCCATCTGACATACAGACAGACTATAATCCGTTCAGTTCTACACGTCTGGCGTCCCCATTCTCCAGTGTGTAGAATATTGTTCACTCACGTGATCGTGACAATTGATCGCAACCCATTTTTCTGTCAGTGTTGCAACTAACCTTCATTTTTGTGGTGGTAGTGGTGGTGGTGATGGTGAAGGGGGGGGGGTGAATACCGTCCACATTTCCCTT
>UZAN01039815.1:67588-79789 GCA_900618425.1 Echinostoma caproni | reverse complement strand
AAGAGGCAATAGAAACGCCGATGAATGACAGTTCCCCATGAATTTCACCAAAATAGGGCTCCACTAGAAATAACGGATTGGAAAAAGGTGATGGTTTTGTGGTATTTGGGAGAGTTTGGTTTGGAACAATTCAAAGAATCAACATTATGAGCTTAATTCATTCAAGATGGGGTGATTTAGGGAACCGAGTCATCGTCAAATAAACTGAAAGGTTTTGTGTTCTAATCTGACAAGGCCAAGGAAGCTCTTTGTCGAATGTGCTACCTTTCCACGAAAATTGATAGCACTAATGTTTGTCGAATAAATGAAGATAGTACTATCGTTATTTGTATTTTTATTGGAAATAAAATCACAAGGTAATAAGTGCATTAAAAGAGGAAATTAAAGAATACGGATAAGTGTGTATTGGTTAATTGAATTCGGCGAATTAGAAGACGTAACGGTACTTTTAAAACTCCAAGCCTTCCTCGAAATAGCCTCCTCCCTTAGCATCCCCTCATTTTGATTTGACTCTATCCGCTGTGGAGATACCGAAAGAAGGGTAGTATCATGAGATGGTGAAATTCCGGTAAATTTCTTCAATCACTGATGGAAATCCGATATATATATATATATATTTATATATATATATATATCACCCATTCATTTGGGCACTCGTAGTGAGCGAACTTGTCCAAACAAAAAAGGTTGTCTAAATTAGACGTAAAAGATTAATTCCATGGTAATTTGTCCAAAACATTTGAGCCTATCAGACGAATAACGAAATCAAATTCGATGTGGTTCATGAAATGCAAATTTGAGCACTGTGCTAAGGTGACGCTGATCCGGAACACAATAACAGGTATGTGTATCTCTCTTTCATTTTTCTTTTCACTTTAATTCCTTTTATTAAATATTCAATGATACAAATTTCAGGAAGGAAGAAATGGCCAATCAATGGGCTGCCATTCAACACACAATGGGGAAAGTCAGACCGTGGTGATGGGATTCGAACACACATTCCCGGGGCGATACTTTGGAGACGTTAAGAACCAGGCTATCACTGCCCTTTGTTGTGACTTAATTCGCAGCCTTCAACCCCAGAATTCGGTCACCCCCCCCCCACNCCTCACGACTATCATTTACGAGTTGGGTATTTGTTTTTACCAGCTCAGTTTAGGACTGCTCGATCCAAGATCGAAGTCAGGTTCCTAGAGCTTTTCAACCCCGAAAACGTGTCAATACTTGTACAATAGATGTGGACAACTATGAACCCAACTGAATACCCGATTCTCTGTTAAAGTGTTCACCGGTAATTACAATGAAGACAAAACTAGAGAACAGANTAAACCGTCTGACAGTCAGTACAACCGATGACAGGATTGGTTGGTGAATTCCGCCAGTGAAATTGAGCAATCACATTCCCCAGAATATAAAATCGAATGTATGCATACACAAACAATTGAAGGTAGAACTGGAAAACGCAATTTTATCAAATTGTGCCTGGTTGCGACGGCAAATTTGGTGTGCAGAAAAACGGATCTCCCCGGATTCACCGGACTTCTTCTCAGTCCGGATTTGCGCACGGCTGTCTGCACACAAACTGGCATAAAGCCGGTGTACGCCCGTTCATAAAAAAATATTACATTCAACCTGCTTTTGATTGGGATGTGACTTCAAGGTGTTGTTTTGGAAAGTGAGGATGATCTCGGGGGAAGGGGGATACATAGCAGATACTGACTGAATCGATGGTTTGTATTCCGCGCACCATTGCATACCCGCTGCAAATAGAACCCCGTGATGCAATAAGTGACTGTTAAAAACGTCGTTTTGATTCCGAAAAAACAGAAGTAAAAAAATGGCACCGAGCGGCTCTGTTTTATATGAAAGGAAACATCTAGATGGAAATATACACGGATTGTATTAATTCATCCTCCACTATGCTTGCCTATTTTATTTTTGTGTGTAAACATTCTTACGTGACTGTTATTTCAAGAGTATTTGGGACTGCTTCTAAAGTGCCTTCCTGTGATTTTAGTACTATTTTGTGGCTAATATTAACACGATATTCGATTATTGATGAACTCCATTTAACTTGTAAAAGTTTCAATCAGCGGCTTGCTCAAAGTGATCATGATTTCATCAGGATGTTCTAGCAAATCAAACAAACAAAATCCCACTGAATAGATTGGAATTTCCATGGGTTATTGTAACCCCGTTCCTATGCAGCTCTCACTTCACAGGATTTCATTCAATGTTGAACTCATTCTATCTGTGCATATTATGTGACGGCCTGAGAAGAGTACTGGGTTAAGAGTTTCAGCCTCTTACGTGAACGTTCGCGGGTAGATTCTGACCCGACGCGAAAAACATTATCACTCACTGTTGATGAAACGAAACACAGACGAAGCAGCTATCCATAATTTGGAAAGTAAATCTTATTAGTGAGAAACGAATGATTCTTTGTCTGTGCAAGGAAAGCCATGGACTGTAAATGAGTGTTAAATGTCTATTGTCGTTAGTATTGTTAGCGAAAAACAGCCAAACACAGCGGTCGTTCTGAAAGTTCCACTGAATAGCTGACGCGCTTCGTCCCGATACGGAATGCGCAAACAGGAGAATATTGAACTTGTTATCTCAGCCACCTGACCGCGTCCCGTGTGCGTTCGAGCATGTGTGTTCACACATTATTCTCATAAGCTTCCTTTCTTTTACAAATAAAAAGGAGTCAACTAATTCATTGATCACTCATTCACTTCGTATCTGACAGAACAAATAAATGGGATTCAATCAATAAACTGATTGAGGAAGCTAGGAAGCGGCGAAATGGTTTTCAGATTTCCCACCAGAGGAGAATCTCCGGAGTTCAATCATTTGATTGGACCGTCACCTATCACAGATATTGGGAAGAGGGAAACTGTCAAACTTGTTGACCGAATGTAATGCTGTTAATTTACCTTTTTGAAACGGAAAGGTACTTTACTTACAATATAAACCACCGTAACCATGATAAGAAAACTGTATTCGGATGTTATGTGATATTCGAGCCCCACTGTTTTGTCCCTCTTAAAATATTAAGAACAGCATCAGAGTTTGACATGAAATAGAATCTCAGAGAAAGTGTCAGCTCAAACAGTTTTTCAGTTTTGTTTGCTGTTTGAAAAAGCACTTAGAATATCACAGATAAACGATACGCTGTCCAAAACTAAGACCATTATGTACATACCACCAAACACACTGTCTCCTTCGCAAAATCCCTATCAATGTTCAAATGAAGGGAAGTAGTACAGGATTAATCTGAGACCAGAAACCGTCTATCGGGGTTTAGTTCAGTGATATACAGCCCGATGGTGTATCGCATCCGATTTATATTTATCCACGTTATCGTTGCTCTCAAGCACACACACAGAGTGTAGCTAAACGTTTCGACGAAACACATGCAGACCATATGCCCCCGGGATAGGCAGACTAATGACTAGGCCCCGCTTTTCAGTACAACATATCACGATGATGGACAAGTTTATTGTCAACACGTTATTGAGAACTTGCATAGATGAGGTATCGAAGACAGTGCTAAGCTACATACAGTCTCTCTTCGCTATTGTCTAAGTTGTTCATCCCCAAGGGAGGCATTAGGAAACAAGAAAGTGAACTAACAGACAGACGGACAGGGAGAAAACAAAGGACCAGATATACGAATACGCAGATCGGTAATACGTGATCTTTAAAAGATACAAATAACAATCAGACACACTAAATGATTGACCGGAAAAGTGACGGTGTGGATTTTTATGGCGAAGATGGACGCTCCTGCTGTTGGTGGTGGCGTTGGACACAGGGAGGATGTGTGTGAAGTTGAATGGGAAACTGTAGATGCATGACATTTTCGCTCCTGGGTATTCAGTTCGTTCTTTTTTAAAAGTCAAGACTGGAAAACGCTAAAACCATTAGTTCAACTTCACACAAGCGTACACGCATTCAATGGCCTAAATTTTGCGTGAGGGAGCAATGTTTCGGGAGAAAAATAGCAGACTGTCATCGAACACTATGAATAAGCTTGAGACCGATCGACAATATATTTCTACCGGCCAATTACCCACCCAGCCCGCCAACTAGTCAGCCCACCAAATACTTTGAGAGTGCGGCACTATTTTGTTTTGTTTTGATCGAACAACTCATTTGCTTAAGATGATGATGGATATTCAAAGTTGAAACGATGCAAACTCATTAACAAAAGAAGCATTCATCCTTTCCTAGTGAACTTAGTGTGCACACTGTTGTGGAACTCGAATAAGGATACACCGTTTTGATTAGACCGAATGAATATGATTTTATATAAAAAATCATGAATGTGTGATTTACGGCTATTCCATCATAAAGCCCGAGTCCACTTAATGCGTGATTCTTTCAGTATTGGAGTTTTATTCCTTTCATTTAAATAGGCAGTCAAGATATCCGTTTCCTGGCAATGCGGTTAAGCCAAAGTTTTATTACAGGAATAATTTAGAAGCTCGTGCTTCTCTTGTCCCATAGGATATTTACACAGATGAATCGTTACACATCGAAAAAGGAGTCACATAGAGTTCCGGGTAGGAGATAGAGAATGTAGGCTACAGTGAATTTCCGTTTGCTTTTAGTGGTGTACGAATGTGAGGTGTTCCAAGATTTCGTCGAGTCTCTGCTTGGAAGATTCAATAGTGGGTGCACCAACGACATTAAATGGAAGGGCGTCCCAAGATCTGCATACTCTGACAGCAAAAGACTGGCGCCGGCAATCCGGTCGACACTTGGGAATAAGTAGTTTGAAACGGTATCCCTTTAGGTGTACATTTTTCGATAACATAAGCAGCGATGGACACAGATGGTTTGGGTTCTGCAGTATTTGATACGTCAAAATCAAGTTTTCTCAAGTTCAGCGGTACTGAGTAGAATATAGTCACAATGATCACAATCTCTCCTCGTACGTCAGGTAATGCAATCCCTTGACCATCTTGGTGACCATCCTTTGTTGGCGCTCAAGCATCTTGTGATCACGTTGAAGCCATGGACTCCAAGCTTGGATGGCGTACTCTGTGTAGGGTCGAATGCACGTTGATAGCAAACATGGGAGTAGTGATGATTCAAACCGGCCAAAGACTCGCCGAAGTAAACCAACATTCTTCATAGCAGCAGACGAAGCCTTAGCACGGTTGTTGGAGCAGCTTAAATCCTCTTGAACAACAGTACGTAAGTTCTTTTAGCTAGAAGTATGTGGTAGCTGCTGGTCTCCGAGGAAATACGAGAATTTCCGCTTGTGGCGTAAGGATATGACTTTACATTTAGAAACGTTGAATTCAATATCATTCTCCTTAGACCATTGATAAGCTGCGTTGAGTGATTCCTGAAGTGTTTGAGAGCCCTCTGGTTCTGTTACTGTGTTCCAGATTTTGGCGTCATCTGCAAACAGTATTGTTTTTCAACCTAACACTTTGGGTAGATTATTTATGAAGGCAAGGAACAGCCGGGGACCGAGTACGGACCCCTGTGAAACACCGCGGGTTGCTTTGATAGATCCGGATATAGAATCAGAAACACGACTTGATATGGTTCGTTGTTCGAGGAATGCTTTAACCCACTCAAATGTGAAATCTCAAACACCATAATTATAGAGCTTCTGCAGCAAAATTTTGTGATTCACTCGATCAAAAGTCATCTGTTGTCAAGGGGGTACGAAATCTAGTTAACTGAACCTGAATTACGTGAACACGATGCACCTGAGGCTCGCTTATGTGGATTGAAAAGGTTTTTTACTTATCAGCATTATTCACTAATTCTTTGGTTACTTTATAGAATTATTGTTCTCTTGGTATATATCCATGCTTAACTGTGAAAAGTATTCAAAGAATCAGTGGGATTCAAACCCATTCACGGATACCGTTTACATCATTGCATCATACATGCTCTAAAAAATGAGTTAGAGGACAAAGTGATGTAGAAGAGCACAGCTGTTGATGTCTCCAGCGTGAAAACAAAATGCTTACCTCACATCAAACAACCGCCCGGGACATTTCACTCGGTCGACCCACCTAGTTCATGCAACGTTTTGGAAAAACTCAAATTTTTCTTTTCATCACTTGTTGCACAAATATCAATTGCAAATGTCGTGCCTCCTTTGTTTTGTGACGTTGATGACGATGTGTCTTTCTCGAGAACAATTCTAGTCAGATCTTACTCATGCGTTAAAATTGTCAAACTCTTTTTACACTGTATTCACTTTGATTACAAAAGAACTGCACAAATTTTGCTATTGCTCCTCGTTTGGACTTTTATCCAGCTAGCATCGGTCTGACTAACCTCACCTCACCCAGCCCCACCTTGGCTCCGACCAAAATGTTGAAACTTCACTGGATAGATTAGTATCAAATTGTGCACTCCGATTCAAAGGTTTCCCGTCCGCTTATCAGAATCTTCTCATCCCTTTTTTTGCTGAAACAAAGAGATGAGATAACGGTGTGGGCTTTTTCAGACTAAGTGCGCCAAATGCGAATATGCGGACAAAAACAACAACAACAATAACAACAAAGACATATACCCATATTTCTGTTGGCGTTTAAAACTGCTCGACCTAGTCCAGCGTAACTAATTCGCATATACCTTCCGTTTAGTAGTTATTCAATGCGTTTTGCTTGCCGGGAGACACAGAGATTGGTTCACAGGATAAACAGGCTCGAGTAGTATGCATAGCACCATGTCATTTCAATTTTTCTGATTTCATTTCCAGTTAAACATCTTGGTGTGAACAAAGATATTCAATTATTAACAGTAAACTGAACACTAATTTAATCCTGTTCCTCGTGCAATGGAATCAATACCGATTTCTTATTTTATGAATAGAAAAAATGTTCTGATGCCTCGATGTTTGATATAAAATGAATACACTCATTTAAGCATAAGACTATTCGATTTTCCAGCCATTTAAAAATGTTCAATTGATCCACTCCCCGATGGAGGTAATTTTACCACTTCGTTAGATACATCTCCAATGGCGGTCTATATGAGACATACGTGTAACGGAACCAATCTAGATTACTGTACTGTATAGTTCAGAGCAATGGCGAGTGCAAATAGAGGATGAACGCAGAGCATTGATGTTGGAATCCGATTACACAAGCAGGCTTTGTTCAAAGTAAGTTAGCCTCTTTTCAAATTCTTCAATACACAATGCACATTAGGAAACTAAATTTTCACATCAATATTTCACTACAAATCAATGGACAATCGGTAGACTTGTACAAACCGGAAGACGTATTATTTTAGTCACAAATATGGTGATTATATCTGATATTTCCACGATCAATAATCTTGCTATTTTAGGGAGATGAAAACCAACCCAATGGACAGTGTGCCAGTCGATAGGAAAAATACTATTTTTGTGGATAATGATCCCTCCTACTTGTATGTTATTCCGCGTGAACATCTCAAGTTTTGTTATGATTCACGCTACCCATGGGAAACTTTATACGTACGGTCAGACCGTTTCCTCTATTTCTCTCTCGCGCGCGTGCTCTTTTGCACTTAAACAATTGCCAGAGAAAATATACTTTAACTGCCCAAATACACTCTTGAGTGAAAGATCTCTCCGTGTTTGGCATGACGGACCCGCAGAGACTAAACCCTGTCTATACAATGCGTGCTATGTTGGTCAACGGGAACTGTAGCGATGCATAAGGAACACTGTTACAATTCCGCGCTCTCAAGGAGCATCTGCTGTCTTTCAACGTGGACAATCCCAATCACCGTTGTAGTGATGTGTCCATCGAAAACCCTGTTTCACACACAGCAGTCGAGTATCTGGTCCTTCACTGTTGCACATATAGTTACATCTCAGACGGAGGTGTTTAGGCCTTTTTTAGACTGCAGTCAAATGAAGCATGCGGTCCTGATGGCCCGCCAACAGTTTTACTGACAGAATATGCAATCTCTCTCCTCTTCACTTTGTTTGCGACCTGTTCAACTTGTGCTTGTTAGTCAGCATTACAGTCTAGTCTGCTGAAGAGCGGCTTCTATCAGCTCGGTACTCAAAAATCGAACATCGAAATTCAGCCCCATTGCTGGGGTGTCTGTTGTTTGAACAGTTTAGAAATGCTCTTATTACAAGGCTTGTCTGATCCCACACAGTTTGCTTGCGGTAGCTCCCGGTCAACCCTCGATGCACTGACATTCTTCGTTTACTATATGTTTCTTCTACCTTGAACCGGAAATGTAAGGCTGTTCCGCCCGGGGGGGGAGCTTCGAATGTGTCCACAAGATAAAAATTCTTTATATTCCCCCTCTCTCTGATGAGAGTGTTCAGCTGTCAGTAATCAATCTATTATGCCATTATTTCAATCACCGCCAACAATTTTCTAAATAAAAGAGAGAAACGGCTCCCCGCTTCTACCCTCAACTCAGAGTGTTCTTCAAGGTGCGTCTGTGTGTGTGTCTCTCTCTATCACTTTGCTATTTATATTTCTTCCATACCTGATATTGAAAATAAAATATGACGATAGTCTTTTCAGGATTAATGAGCAACGTTTCATTATTTACCGACTGCTTCGCATATTACAACCTCATTCGGAATCCCTTCAAGTGTGCGAATGTTTTATTTTCGTGGTACTGAACGATAACAAATATATGATGCAATGCATTCTAGCTAGCAGATCGTGTTCCACGGAAAACAAGTTTACAGTCAGGGTGGTGGGTCGGGGCTACATCAGACACATTAGTGTTGCCCTTTTCTCATGATCTTCCATGACTTCTTTCTATCGTCGATATATCTCGAAAAGTCGAGAAAGTCACTTTCTACACTATCCCTCTGCAATTGCTGTCTACCCTTCCGTGCTAGCTTTATGAATATTCAGTTTCTTCCCCCGATTTGTTATCAAAGACTTCGATCTCATGCAAGAATATTTGGAAAACCTATTTCGACACCGTGGCATATCTCAAGAACTTGTTGTGCAGCTTATATTTAGCATAGCATTTTAATGTTTGCCAGACACATTGTACCAGGATACCGTTTGACCCGTCGCTGACATCAGTAAATTCATCTCTACTTCTGCCACTCACTCCAAGTATGCAGCACGCATCACAAGATACATGTATTCTGCAATACCGTACTTTTCATAGCTTAGTAATAACGCCGGTCTTATCGTTGAAAGCTTCAAATTCGCCCTTTGCTCCAGTTGTTTCATTGTTTGTGTGTGCAATGTTTCGTTGGTCTTTTTGTTTCTCAAATGTCTCGTTTATTAGAGAATATTCATCCTGAAAGCGATTTCTTAACTTGATAATAAACGACATTTTGACCTCCTCGTTTCCATGCGCATCTACACATTGTCAGACGTTGAGTAAGTCAGTTTGATGTGTAATACAAAAAGGTGTACCTCAGTAGTCTAGAACCTCTTTTGACTTGGGGTCAATATCGGAAAACGTTGCATTGGTACCCTGAGCAGAAATCATTTTTGGGTACGGTTTGGCATTGAGCTTGACAATCGCAGAACCATGTGCCCACTCGATCTTGAATGATACGAAGTACCCATCGATCGGGATGAGGTCATCTTTCACCAGCTGTAATAAGTAGATCATCGCCGTTCGTTTCATCCCATTCCGCTCTATCGGTTGAGTTGACGGAGATTTAACAATAAAAACTCAAAAATCGTACCCACTGATGAACGAGAACAGCCTGTCTGGCTGTGCAGTACTCCACCTGTTGAAGTCATCATTGGTTTGGAGAAACCAGTGCACACGCACACACATGTATCCGCCAACCTGATCCTCCCATCCCGAATTCACACGGTATTTCCTCATTTGTTTTGGGTTTGCGAAATTGGGTCTGTTTGAACTAGACAGAATGGATTGTAGTCATCATCACCATCCGTTTCGCCCGAAACAAGAAACAATCTTTCGGCTCTTTCTGATGGACGTTTTTGTGAAATCGCATTCATTAGTGTTTTGCTGTTCACTTGTACTGTTCCTGTGTCTCACTCTGTGTCCCTATGTGTGCGTGTGTTCACGCGAACGTGTTAGCACTGAGCGCGGATAGTCGGACAAACGGGAACACGATCAGCGTAGCCGAACAGGGGACAAGAGCGACAGCTAATCATCCATTCCTCCAGCCACTCACGCATTCACCACCCGCCGAACTCCGGTGCCTCTGTTTGCTCATAAAAAGATAGACATGTATAATCACGCGGATGACCGCGTATAGTTAGTCGCCTCCAGTAGCACAATTATTGCATATTGTTTTGTTCCCACCTTAGTAACCGTGCCTGATCGACAGTCCGTGTTGGGCTTTTGTGGAAACGCATGTGAACGCGAGGACCGAGATTCGAAAGGGACAGATCGTTACCATCAATCAACTAACGTACAACGGCAACAACGAAAAGGCAATAAACAAAAATACCACAGCATCCACAACACGGATGAGAACACCGAAAAATGGTTAAAGGTTAAAATGCCTCCGAACACCACTGAAGCAGGGTTCACTACGTACGAGACTAGGAACCGAAATTAGCATAAACGGTGTTGCTTCAATGTGATCAAATTATATTACGAACACTTGATTTTGTTTATCAAATGAAAATGAAAAAGGGTGTATGTGAAAGGAGAATGAGCAAGGGTAGATGCATAGAAAAACCGACCGAGTATCAGATCCAGAATTGTTTTACCCTGCGATCCGATACCAAAGGACAAATCAAATACCAATGAATGTTGCCGCTTTTCAGTAGTGCATTCGATTTCTCCTGAATTGGTAGGTGGTGGTGGTGGTGGTGGTGGTGGTGGTGTTGATGGTGGTCCAGCGGTCATTGACGCCCTTCGAGCCCCTTGGCTCGAGGTTCGAACCTTACCATAAACCACACCCCACCCCAACTTTTGTGGTAAGCAGCTTCGATATCGTTCGGCTCAATACCACGAATAAACTGGAGGGGCCTACACTAGCGGGGCCCTATGTGTTTCGTCAATCCAAGACTCGGGTCTTAGGTTAGCGGTGTCTGTGATTGAACATCAGGTCCTCCTGACCATTAGGTTTATCTAGTCTACTGTTTATCACATAAGGGTAAGTAATTATGAAAGAAATTGACACATTTCGGAAAGTGGGTAAGCAAATGAAGGAATCCGATTTTGAAAACCACTGAGATAAAGGATTTCAAAGGGACAGAAGATTCCGTTCAATGTTCTGGCAAACCACTCCTCTCTTGGAAAACGAATGGAATGAATTATAATTGAACAAAAGAGTAATGATGTAAATTGATGATAGAACTAATTTATTCTTAGAAAGTGGGATTTCGATAAGTTCCATGCCTTCAGTGATAGGCTGGCCAAACCGGATCACATTGCTATACCGTCCGATGTGCTGGGCGCAATAAGTATTTCCCAGTGAATCCAGATTCACGCGAAACAGGTAATCCTGATTCTAATACCACAACTGGTTGCTAAATCGAAATGTCATGGGCATTAAATTTGTGATCCCACTGTTGACCAAGTTGGTTTGGTTTATCAAACCTGCCAGTTATCTGTGCTCAGCATAACTCAAATGACATTTTGACTAAAATTTTTTGGAAGAGCATCAGCAAGTATTTCGTTGGCTTTTCGAAAGTTGTTCTTGTTGATCATATTTATCGCCGCATTTCATAGATTCCAATTTCAGTTCAGTATTCACCGAATGAGTAATATGGCCAGCATTAAAAAGAACATGTTTACCAAACACATCAATGAATGAACTCAACTCAGGATTCCAATATCACGTAACAGAAACAAATAAGTATCGATCAGAAAAGATTACTATACAGACAAACCATTTGCTATAAACGCCAGCCGAGGAAGCGAGTTAAGTGATGCTTTTATTATTTGTTTTTGTTTGTTGTTTTCCTTAATCTCTTCGTCCTCTTCCACTGGCGCATCTTCATCTCAGATCGCTCCTCCCCACTTGTCTGCCTCCTCATCCGCCTCCTCCCTAACGGGCAATGTGACGTCATATTGATAGAAATCAGTCCCGGATTACACTCTGACTCTAATTGAACTGATTGATATGCGCGCCGCCGCACTCAGATCCCCCCAACCACCTACTCACACACACACACACACACACACCATTTCACAGACAAACAGACAGACAGACAGACAGACAGACAGACAGAGGAACCCGTTAGTCCGCTCCATTTATCCTTTCACGTCCCATTGACAAGCCTCGGGGGAACTGGCACTGGA
>UZAN01039815.1:46123-66401 GCA_900618425.1 Echinostoma caproni | reverse complement strand
CTCGGCGGCTCATAAACTGGCGTGTCAGCTGTCCACTGACCCCATTCCGTGGCCTAATCGACAAACGCTCAGTTGTAGATAGATGTGCACCCCGAAATGAGGTAAGTAGACGTGAAATGTATCAGTGCAATCATCCGTATTTGTTTCTTTTAGCTCTGGTGTGTGTTCTCGTGCATGTGTTCAACTGGGCCGTTATAGTGAATGGTCACGAACCAGGAGACCGTATAGTGAAAGTCGGAAGAACAAAAACAAATTGATGAATGGTGTGGATGGACCGATGGAAAATAACCTGATTTTGATATCTGTGTGCCCATGGATTCCCAAACAAAATCTTCCATCCGTCTCACAGATACAAAGCACTTTTATTACATTGAGACAGTCTGTGTTGAGTGAACATCAAAGAATTAACTTGCAACATGTCATGGAAAAAATAACTACTGATTAATTCGGTGTGTCAATTGATTCATTTGTGTGTACTTATATGCCTGTCTATCCACCTGCCCGTCTACAATCTATCTATCTATCTATCTATCTATCTATCTATCTGTCTATCTATTTATCGATTGATCGATCCATTTATCCATCCATCGATCCATCCATCAGTCAGTCAGTCAGCCAGTCAGTCAGTCAGTCTGTCTGTTTGTCTTTCTATTTATCTCTCTCTATCTATGCTTGTCTTTGCGTCTGTCTATCTGTCGTTATATCTGTCTAAATCTTAATTCATCGTTGAACTTCAACCAGTTCGTGATATCCTCATAAACAAGAAATTCTCTGATGCAGTACAACCGAATGGAAAACAACTGAAACTGAGTGAGGTTTGTTCGTCGTTGGTCTTCGTTGATGATCTTTGCCGTTGAAGTCTACGACCTGACATCAGAGATATCTAATACTGTCATTTCATATAAATGACAAACAGGATTTCTCGGGAAATGTCATCAACGGAGGCTTGCTGCAACGTAGTCTATTCTGGAGAATGCTACCTTATTGAATTATAAAACTATTTGACGTTTTCACAATGAATCCATTCTCTCGGTTGGTAACAACAACTGAATTACTTTATAAGGAAAATTGTCATCACACGTTGATCGATAGATAGTGTTAAATAACAAGCTCGTCAGAAGAAGACCAGGATGCAGTCAGATTTGAACATTTTAGCGAGATCCACCACCCTCACAGATACCCCGAATCTTCGACTGAACGAAGTGAGCTCAATGAGAGAAACCTGGTGAGAACTTTACCTGTGAGCATCATGTTTACAGTCCGCCACTGCAGGCCCAGTTCATAATGTCCGGAAAATGATAGAGTCCTGATGCCACAAGTCACACGGATAGGGCTGTTCGTAAACTTAAGGTGAAGATACTCAACTTTTTAGTCTTCCCAACAACATTATTTGAAGGATTATTGTTCCGAAAATTGCCGTGCAATCAAACTGTACTCTTTCAGGAACATCAAAGGTTGTTGATGTTGGTGTTTTCTCCGAGCTGAAAGTGTTGTTGTTCACAGATGTATCACAGACAGGTTAGGCAGCATTATCAACTACAGCTCGGAGAACACACCAACACCAACATCGACAAACCTGAATCACAATAATTTCACAATAATTCCAACATCGAAAGTGGTTTCCTCGTATTTAGAAATCAACTATATACAGGAGACGTGTTAAGTAAAAAAAGCGTTTTTTTTGACAGGATATTAAAAATCTATATTTTATTATGGGAGGTAAAAATACTGCGCCATTTGATGTCGATCGAGCCCTGACTCTTATTGATCAGGTCGTTTTGGGGTATAGTAGTCAAAAAAGAAAACATTTGTCTGAATATCTGCTCAGTTGAACTAATCTCACTTCCCCACCACCTCTTCCTCTTGCACTTCTCTCGCCCGATGCGGTCACTAACTTGTATCCTATTATGTTTATCCAAATAGTAGCTGAACAATTGAGTACTTGGTAGTTTATTGAATTTCTCGATCGCTAAAAGTCGCTCATCGTGTGGCATACATTGTTCAGTGATTGCAGACAGTTGCCGACATGACTTAGAATTCTAAGCAATGAAATGAATGGAGTTCAACAGAGTTCGGTTCAATACCCAATGTGATTTTATTACGGAGAACTCCAAAATGTTGCTTTAATTTCGATCCCATCTTTTTCGTGCACTTCACTTAATGGATAGGATTCTCTGCTTTGTATCTATTTGACAGGTTTGAATTATTCAGTGTGTCGTATACATAAATATGCATCACGGTATTGTTTTTCTACTCTAGAAATTATTATCTGTCACGCAATTTCTTGTTATCATATAACATAACATTACATAACATATGTGTTCAAAATTTAAAATTTCACCAAACTGTAAGGATAATAGTTTATTAAATGCAAAATAATCAAAAACTTCCACAAACCGACTCAAACAAAGGATATTTTGTTCACCGCAACAGGAGTCAGTTTCGCAATGGGAAAAATCCAATCGAGATGCAAAAGGAAAAAGAAAACATAGAGCCGCGTAGATGGACAAAAAGGGGTATTCGGACAGATCGATAACCTGTTTGATGTAAATACTACGCACAAATCACAGATATACAGGAAGCATTTTTTCTCAATTTGTATTTTTCGGTTTCATGATCGTATCGCTATCTGATATTAAGATGCAAACTGAAATCTGTAAGGAAAACCTGGCTTACTGCACGTTTCTAGGTGGAGTCATCGGTTTGCCAAATTTCTGTTAAGTGCGGCAGCGTGCGTAGGCATCGAACCAACGCATGGGCGTCTCACACGAGTTAGTACAGAGCGGACGGCGTCAGCTGGGCTGTGAAGTCACCCCGACAAATCTCTGAACTTTGCCAATTTGGATTACCCACTGAACTTACAAAGGAACATCGAATCCATCAGGCAGCTTGTAAGCTGATTGATTAACTCTGAAGTACACAACCGCACACATACAAGGGCCGTAGTAACAAACTCATCAACACGAGGGATTCAGAGTTCGTATCCGGATCGAAAAAGGGCATGTGCACTAGTAAGGTACCCTCGGGTTTTTTGTTAGTTGACTGGTGTCTGAAAGTGGAGTCTTAACGATGATCAATCTGAAAGACGACCAATCAGAATAAGTTTGACCCAGAGAATCGGGCCTTAAGTGCAAGTAGTATTGCAATATACTAGGCTAAAAACACGATGTTCAGGAAACAAAGTTCTGCGGTAGTGCTAGGCTAAAAGTAATACAGCGGTAGTGTAACGCTAGGAACGTTGATCCCGTCGCCGCCATTTTGGATTGAGTCCGTGTCATGTGCATGTTTCACCGAAACTTTTGGTTCATGGTCGTTTTGTATTTTCGATGTCTTCTAGGTCATTTGGAAGTCCCATTGCACGGCGCTTTGAACGATAGGTTCTCCGTGGAAGGGGATTTCCAAATGACCTAGAAGACAACGAAAATTAAAAGCAACCATGAGCCAAAAGTTCTAGTGAGACATGTACACGACTCACACTCAATCCGAAATGGCGGCAACGTACTCGACGAAACTAGCGTTACGCTACCATTGTATAACTTCTGGGAATATAACCCTGTAACACTGACTCGTTGAAGCTATAACGCGGATACATAAACCTGCCCTACCCTGCCGTGCCNCCACCCACCCATCCAAAAAAACGCAAAGTACCAATAGTTACTGCACGGATCCTCATGCTTTTCCAGATCAGATTTTCGACCGAAAAGTCTGTAAAGTCTTAGATATGTATTGGACAAATTCTCAAGGCAGTATGCATTAGTTGGAATGAAACAAAATTATTCAAAACATAAACTATGCAACCTGGGAAAACCGAAGTTAGTTTTTCAATTACTAACACTATTATTTCGCTCGAATAATGACATTTTGTTGCCAAAATATATCTTATAAAATTACTGACACTGTAATTCAGATAATCTGCGTTGAATATTAGTGAATAACTCTGATAAATGGGCTCCACAGTTTTCTCTGCTGGTTCCCAAATACTCACGTTGAAAACGATGTATTTCAGTCAACTTGAGAGAATATCGAGAATGATCTGTAATGCTCTGATAATTACTGAGTATAATAATAATAATAATTTTAAATTATAGAAAAATCCTACTCGCTACCTGTCAAAATCAGGAACAACATTGTATTCTTCATTGAGAAAATCATGTTGGTGTTTTAGAAAAGCGATATCCTGACCCGTCTTATCATAAACAACCGTGGCATTGTTTTGCTCTCTCTCTCTCGTTTGTACAACACAGACCATGCGCATTCGTTGTTGCGTACAGCGATTTGATAAATTGATCGACGCATGAATTCATTGGAGGACATGGAGCATCAAATTCTGTCAGTGATGCGGGACATGGAGAGATTGCTAAGCGACAAAAATCAAACACAGCGGAAATGGAACCAATTAAACAATTCATACAAACTGACAGGAGAACAAAAAGCAATATGGAGAGAATGATTTCCGATACAATCGACTACGGACAGTGCGGCGCGTTCGGAGAAAAACACATTTACTATGCTCTGATTTGGAGTTTCAAGTGAACAGAGATCAAACCTGTTGTGATTGTGTACCCATTTTTGTAGATCAGTAAGTTTATTAGGAATGAACTTCTTGTTTTCTAAACTACACAAATGATAACTTATTCTGTCCAATCTCCACGGGGATAATTTCGTATCATTTCACACCTTAGTATACCCGTGAATTCACTCCATATTATTCTAAAGAATCAAGTATATATTAATAAGCACTTTGTAATGACTCAATCGTTTCCCCCATTTCAAATACGTGAATCATCATTGGATCAGGTGCGGAAACTTCAAGTTCCCATAAAAACGTTTTCTGATAGTGTTTACACTACTCGTGAGTAGCGTCGAAAGTTTAATCGTGACTTACGCGGTGTTCACATCCGGTGGACCGATCGGTCCAGGCGATCGATTGACATCTCCATTCGGAACGACTAGAGGTCTCGATCTAACATGGGCTTGAATGCGTTGAAATCCTCGGAATACTTTGTTCGCCGGCAAAGCGAAAATACTGTTTCGTACGTGTTCGAACGCGTCTGCCTTTAGTTGTGCCACCGCCGTGGCGCAAGATGCGCAACGCCCGTCCGCGGCTCGAATGAGGGGATGTTCTGGCATTCGGAGTCTCTCACTCAGCTTGATCAATGACGAGTGTGATAAAGGTGTCTGAAGCAATATGGAACAAGGGTATAAATAATTATATGCACTTATCTTAGAATCAGAAAACGTAAAACGCCTCATGGATTATTTGAGGAAATGATGCGTCTGAGGGGGAACACTGGCCTAAGGTAAGTCAATGCTGTTCAGTCTCTTCTAAGAGAAATCAGAAATAGGACAAAACAGATAGAAAGACAGACCAATATAGGGTTGGTTAAATGGAGACACAAGTCGGTAGGACAGTGCTTGATTCAAGTCAAACACTGAATTGACAGTTAAGTTCTTCAGTATTGGGGTAAGAGCCTACCTGCAAGCAATCGAATTGCAGCAATTAGACAAAATCGGAAGGCAGCTCTTATCAATCGAAATCATTCCAAGTACATTCTGTTGAAGGGTATTACTTCAGCTCTGATCAGCACAGACAGTTTCTGTGCACTGTTTCGTCTATCGGTTGCGTGAGCCTTTTGCCTAACGGAGTCGTTTAAGGCTGGAGGAGAAGGAAAACCTTGCAGTTCGGTGTGAATGACTTCAACTGGTCAGCATAGGTCAAAGTAGAAATCAAAATCGGTGATAATTTGTTCGCAAAACCAAATGATAAACAGAAAAATCGGTAGAAGAAGACAGGTTCTGGAGCCTTTTCAAGTGTCTTACTGAACAAGTTTTTTTGCACGAAGCCTCACGAAGCGGGTGGAAAATATCCATAACGGTAAGTCTGTCAGTAAATCTTAGGATGAGGAGAACCCCCCATTGCTTTGTTGTGCTAGTAAGACCTCGTTCAGGAATATGAAATGAATTGGAAATAGATGCATACAAAACAATGGACTTGGCAATAATTGGAGTGGGAGAAACTTATAGGGTTCACTAAACCTAGAGGGGTTAAATAGAATATATGTGTCAAAGAGAAAAAGTCATCAGCTGCGTTGGACAAAAACTGATATATACAAGTCAAAAATTATGCCCATTTATTATCAGCAAACATCGTGTGCGATTGTTTCAGGAACCAAGTGCATGTTCACACAGTAAATAAAACGAAGTCTGATGAGAAAATGAAACTTGGAAGGAAAGAAAACAAAATTGGTTTTTTTCGTCCGAGAAATCAAACAACAATTCGGTTTTGTAACTCCAAATTTGGTGGATGAAGGTGACTACTCTGTTACAATCACAATCTTCTTACTTCTTAAAGGGTCTACTCCAATGAATCTGACAACATCATCCTCAATGCTCAGATTTGATCACCAACTTCCTTAGAGAAATGGCCCCAGATATTTGCATTCTTTCTGATTCAGTCACTTGGTGACATCATTGGTTTACCCCATGAGCAAACCAATGAAGCAATGAAGGAATAGTCATTATGTCGGTAGAACCTTCTCTAAGCGAAACACACTAGCCTTCAATTTTATTTCTCGATCATTTGTAGCGAATTCTGACAGACTGCAACCAAGAATAATTTTAAATATCCGGTGCGTAAAAAGGCCAGATTGCAAAGTAGTCGGACTGTAGGATAACATTTGATTTTCGAGGTTGCTTGTTGCGTTTAAGCATAATTTGGTACAGCATTATGAGCATTACTTACAAGTAGCTGCTTTTTTGTCTCATAGGGTGTTTACACGAATTAAAATGTAACAATGATGATCAATGTTCGGTCTGCTGCATTCGGTTGTGTTATGTGTGCTCGTGGATGTTGGAACGTAATGTATGTTATTGATTCTTCACGTTTTACCTTGAAAGACTCAATCGTATTGACAAAAACGACATGAGATGGTAAGGAGTTCCAGGCAGTGTACACTCTGACGGCAAAGAAATGACGTCAACAGTCCAGTCGAGATTTTTGGAGTAGTAAACTAAATGGATGTCCCCGTAATTGAACGTTTGATGACAGCGTCAAAAGTGGGCCACAAGGGTAGTTTGAGTTGTGCAACATTTGGTACACTAAAACCAAGTCTCCTCGAATGCGAGGATACTGAGAAGAGTATAGAGCCAACGACTGCAGTCCCCCCATATATGGAGCATAATAAAATCCTATGACCATCTTCATGGAGAGCCTTTGTGGACGCTCCAGAATCTTACGATCAGGTTGTGACCGTGGATTCCAGATTTGGATGGCATACTCAATATGCTGACAGCAGACGTGGGAATAAAGATGGCTCAAAACGACCAAAAACACGTTTAAGTAGATCGACATGTTTGACTGTTGTTGATGATGTCTTGGCACAGTTAATAGAACAGCTCCAATAGACCACTCCAATAAGACAATGGTCGTGCTTCAACAGTTTCGGTTTACACCGAAATGTGTCAGGGGCTGATAAAGGACGATCAACTGCATCGCACTGGAAATCGCTTCGATGGTAAAGTAGAACACCACCATCACGTGTTGGACGATCGCCTCTGAGAAGAGACATGCCCGGTAGGCCCAACTCAGGGTCGAGAATGTCATCCGTCAACCAAGTTTCTGTGACAGCAATGATATCCCACCGACTGAATTAGAAACGCAACACCAGTTCGGAGAACTTACTGCGGAAACCCTGGCATTAGTGTAGCAACAGGTCAAATGTATTTGGTGTAGCAGTCCCTTTGGGTGAGAAGTAGATGGAATACCAACCCTGCCACGATCGGTTAACATTGGGTTTTTGGGAAGGGAGCCCTGGTTCTCTGATCCCCCAATTGTGGAGGGGAGCATGAAGCCGGAATCGATTGTGAATTAGCACCGTTATCACACAGTGGAAATTCCGATGCTAATGTTCATCAAGGGTCTCAGGTGTAGTTCTGGTGGTCCTTTATTCTTGTTTAGTTTCTAAGATTGAAGTACTGTGGTTGTCATTTCTGTTGTGTTGAGGGTGACCTTCATTATCTTAGGGCCGTTACCGTGGTAATTTGGTAAACACGTAAGGCGACTGAATGATGTGTTAAAAACATCTTGGCAGTTTATTAGGTCTTTAATGAAACACCACTCCTTATAGTCATCGTAGTGGCATCTACACTCGTCAGGATCGTTTATTTGTGGGACCCCATGAATGAGAACAACCCTTTTGTTCTCTACCTCCGGTGCACCCTCTAGATTGTTTCGATGTTGCACACGCTCTGCCTATGGTCTGTCAGAGAAAATTCGTGTGGTACTGGAAACGTTTCTCAAGAGGTAACTCGAAAGAAGGATGTTCCCAACGTCCATTTCGCTCTTCAGTGTAACTGCGACTAACCTGGGTTCTCCGGCGTGCGGCGAATTTAGCTGGCACAAAAGGCGTGTGAGGCTCACAGGCTGGACATCAATTCCCAGTAGAGTATACAAACCTTTCCAACGACTAAGCACTTCTTGTTGCCGTTCCCTCAGTGTTTGGGTTGTCGGCTCAGGTGAATTCGTGCAGATGATTCTTAAGTTGGTGTTTCTAACGTCTTTCTTGCAACCTACTGGCAGGTTTCCTGTTGTTTTGATAGGTTTCAGTGATCTAATGACATCCCTCCGCTCTGAATCAATGGTTATGTCTATTGTTGCCGTTGGTGCACTGCTGACAACGATTTCCTGCGTAAGTTGTACAAGAATGGTGCTGTTTGTGAAGCACCTTGAACGCTTAGGTGACCATTGAATTGGGCTGGTCAGAGGGACTAGGGTACTCAGAGCGTCTATTTCATCCTCGACCGCCGAAAGTTTTGCACTGGCTCTTTCCTCAACCTCATAATAGTTTGTCAAACTTATTTGTTAGGCCTGTTATACATTTTAATATAGGAACCTGTATACAATCAGTGAAAAACCACGAACAATCTGGTTGTGCAGCCATCTGTTTGAAACACTTGTTCGATAGGTTCGCGCGGCTGGGATAATAGCATTTTTGGCAGTAGCTGAATGCAATTCCTCTTTTGACATCTTTGCCGCAATCCAGTAGACCGCATTCTCCTAAAATGGGAGTCTAAGTCCACTGATTGGGTAAATTGTTACCATAGACCAATTCTCATGTTTATGTGAAAACGTTTTGTCTCTGGTGGAAAAATGTCAGCCTTACAGAAACTGAGAGCACTTACCGGTTTATAGGATTCTGACACATTTACCTGCATTGGCAGTGCATGCTAGCCGCCGCGCGCCCTTCGATTGGCTGAGCTACGTTTTGTGTGCTCGTTGTCTCAATGGATTTTATGATTATCTCGATGTCAAACATGTTCCGGACCCATACCTACTCTCGTCAGGATATGCTTAGATTGAAATCTGTTAATTCTGTGTCTCATTCAAACAATATGCTTGGAGAATCTGGCAATCATGCTTTGATCCAGAAGCGCAAGCGTTCTGGATGGTAGTGTGGGCTTAATAGCACCCTTCCTGCCAAGATGACCGTGCCGTCATTGGTCAGTACCAGCGTTGGCTCTCTCTTCGCAAAGATCTCGGATTTAATTTTGTTCACTGAACACACGCATCGATTTGTACACGTGTCGTATGTATACAAGAAACCTGGTTAAATCAAAACGTTGATGATGCTCTCGTGCAGATAGATGGCTCCGACTGTTACCGGCAAGATGGACAACATAACAGGAGGAAAACTGAAGGCGGTGTGGCAACGTACATCAACACTTCTTGGTGTGGGTAGTCTGAAGTGGTTTTCAGCTATTCTGAAAAATCCATTGACTGTTTATCCGTTCGTTGTTATCTCAGATTTTCCCGATATAAAAGTACAATTATCACTAATGTGTATATACCTCCTTCGTGCTCCCAATCAGATATATATTCTTTCTTTGATCATTACATCCTGTCTTTGGTTCCAGTATCAGATTAGAATCTTCCTTTGAGTGATGCTGACTTCAATCATGCAAGCATTTTCCCTCGGCTTTCTTTTGGCTTGTCTGATTTGTCTCATTCTCCTATCAGAGGCAGCTATATACTTGGCCGAGTGATCATGAACCATCCCACTTTGTTTTCTCTCAAACTAATGGCCTCAGTCTCTACCAGTGCTCATTTTGTTCTCCTCTTAAGACCAAAGATATACTCTCGCTCTCCAACATTCATACAATCAAACCAGATACGGTTTCATCTCCGTAATTTTTCATCGACCCGCATTCCTCTTCTCTGTCGTTCCATAACGGTTGCCCAATCTTGGTTTACTTCTTGTTCATCATTTCTTAACTGTGTCAGTCTTTTCATCCAAACGATGAAATCGATTTTCCATTTTTGCTGTCCCATGGAAACGCTGTTTGTAATGGCAAAATTGCACCTCCTCGTTTGAACTCACTACGAAGGCAAAAGAAACGATCCTATAAATCTCACAATCCATCTCCTGTAAAGTACTCTTCTAACTTAATTAAGGCTGAGATAACAGGTTTAAACAAGACTTTCGCTTCCCAAATCCTGTAAACGAAAAACATAAGACTTCTGTGGCGAGGAATTCGTCTTCTCTGCGGACAAAAAAAGGAAAAACGTGAATAATGATGTTGATGTAAATAGCCCTAAAGCTGCATTTCTTTTTCCGACTAACAATAACCAGGTAACCTCTTTCCCATGTGAGGTTTCGAATTCTGATTTGTTCCCTATATCTAATGATTACATATTTAAGCTTCTACGTTCCTTTAATCCATCGTCATATGCGGGCCCTGATGGACTTTTTTCAGCGTTTCTCAAGTTTGGAGTAGCCCCTCTAAATAGTATGATGATATTCCTCATCAACGAGTCTCTTTCTGCAAAGATGATCCCCGACACCTGTTCCAAAGACCTCATCCTCAACCGTTCTTGCAAAACGCTTTAATCCCATCGCATTGACGTCTGTAGTTCTGAAGTTGACTGAGAGAGCCATTCTGAGTCACTTACAGTCACTTGTCACCATTCCCATGATCCTCTTTAGTTCGCGTATAAACTCAACAGATCCACTTTGCATGCTGTGTCTATTCTGGTCTATTTTATAAGCAAGTCATTGAACAATTCTGCCAAATCTGTTCGTCGCGTTTTTCTCGATTATTCGTCTGCTTTTGATTCTGTGTTCCGGTCATCCCTCCTTTTAAAGCTTGAATCTTTTGGCACCCCGAGACTGCTTTCATGGCTTTTTGATTAGTTCACCGAAAGAACCCAGTGCACAAAGCTGGGCAGGAATAGCTCAAGTCATCTAGTCAATAATTCTGGTATGCTTCAAGGTGCTTTCCTCTCTCCGTATCTATTCTGTGCTTTCATTAGCGATCTTTCAGTTCCAAACTTTGCTCTTATCCAAAAGTATGTTGACGATGTCGCTTTATGTCAGACCGTTTCTTCTTCTTCGGAATTATCTTCCTTCACTGAAAATCTGTCCCGAATCGAGCAGTTTTCAAACCAGTCTGACCTTAATCTTAACACATCCAAGTGCTTGGAGTGTATTTTTAAATCTTCCTACTCTACATTCTCGTCAGACGCTGTAACCCTTAATAGTAACCTTTTGTCTAGAGTGACCTCAGCCAAATATCTCGGTGTTACTATCGATAATAATCTTCGGTGGTCGACACACATTCAGAACTGTACGGGAAAACCTCGGCGCTTCTCCTTTCAGCTCCGGACGCTCAGACCATTTGGCATTCACCAACAAGTTTTATTTTCCATTGTTAAACAATGCGTTTTCCCAATTTAATTTACTCCTTCCTTGTAGTGTTTCCCGGTCTATTGAAACAAGACTTTAAAACTGTCCATCATGGATTAATGATAATAAGCCGTGCATCTTTAATTTCTGCCGAGACATTAATCACAGAACTTATGAAGTCTTGTATGACCTTTGCCAATAAGATTCCAAACGACCCCACCCAGCCTTTGTATTTTAACTCATCTTCTTGTCGCTTTCACTCGATCACTCGTTTCCCTTATCGGTACCTACCGTCCCGAATAAAAATTCATACAAACTCCACTGTACGCTATCGGGTTCGTATCGTGACCAACAAGGAACGAGTTATAAATGAATTACGTCAATCTTTAATTAAATGAATCAGACTTTACAGACATTTATTTTTTTACACAGAACTCTAGTTAATTTGTTTATGCTTCTATATTTTCTCCAGTGTGACGACCGGTGTACAATTTTTAACTGAAATGTAAGCATATCTCAGCCCGCAAAAGGTGTACAAATACAAATACAAATAATGCCATGAGAATCAAGTAATCGGCAGTTCAGTCAAACACAGCATTCTTTTATGCATTCTTCAGCTGAACCATTATTTCCCAAAATATTTCAATTTAACAGTATGTTTGATTCAACGCTTTTATTGAGGGTACAAATGCATTGCCGCAGTGTATTATTATCAGGCAAAATTAGGATTATAAGGGGCGGTAATCGCCGCTGAAAACCTTGAATCTTACATTAAAGAACGGTCACGTGGCATGATTATCGATAGAAGTAACTAAAACAGATCCATATAATTCACGAATTTCCCCAAAAATACTGTAGAGTCATAACAACTGTCTGGAATCAACAGCTTGTGTGCTTAGTCTTCACCCGTTTTCTCTCCCCGAGGAATTCAAATTTCACTAAATATTTAATACTACTCATAGTAGTCAGAACGATATGCGTTCATGCTCTTGGACAAACGCTGCGACTAATTCAGTCCGTAGAACAATCTTATTCTCTCACTTTATTTAATTAACTTTATTTTACTATTCATCCTTCCGGGTTATGGAAGACTTCGATGGAGACTAATTAACCAAGTTCCGCCTAACTATTTCAAAAACTGCCACCCTCACGTCGGGTCAGGCATTGTCATAGGACCGATGAAGTCTGATCATATCTTGAAGAACACCTTACTTTATTTTTTTTCACTAGACTGACCAACCACCCATCACCGATCCAAACCATCGCTTGTCTTTTTTATATTAAATATTACATCATTGTCTCAAACAACGTTTAAACCAAATGCCTAATTCGTTGACTCGTTGTGACCATTTTAATCATGTTCTTGCTTTAAAGTGATGAGCAGCTTTTCAAGGTGGGTTTCGTTTGTTGGTCACCACATCCACGAAGACGAGTCCACAACGAGTATTTTTGAGCCACTGTAAACTTTGATGGATTTACTACTAACTGTTTTCTGCCCTGCCGCCTTTTGCTCTCATATTGTCAATTTCCATAGACTGAAAGTAAATCCACGTTACTATAAATCGCGGGCATTGCACTGTGTTCGATACAGGCTAAATGGAAATTAGAAGTCAGCTCACAGCCACTTATTAGATTTTACTGAACTGGATTTGACCAACTGAAAGACTAACATGGAAGACCAGATGTGAACAAACATGAACTGGTAATTCAGTCCAGCCCAGGGTGTGAGCTGGTTGACGAAATGGTAGCACACCTTCTTGGATGGCATGGGTTCGGAGATGGGTTCGGGATAATGCACCATTGATGAACTCTGGTGAGAGTGAAGCTCCAGTCTCTGGTGATTCTCGAATGTATTGCTGACTGGATGAAATGAGGGTTATACATGAAGATGTGGTCTGAAGGATGGCCAATCTATACCAAAATGTATATTGCTAAAACCCTGACATTATAAGCCCCAGTAGTTGACACTAAATAAAAAACAACATTGACACTGAAAGAATTTCGTTGGATGTTTGGGTAGTCCGAACCGAAGATACATTGATGCGCACATCGTATTCCACCATGAAAATAATACCATCAGTCAATAATTCTACCACATCTAATATCAAGCTCATTTGCTCGTGAGTAGGGAAAATAAAGATTTATTGATTCTTATTTTCTTATTTTATGATCCGGATTTTCGGATTGTCCAAAAGAGAGTCAATCACACGCATGGGCAACTATGTACGCTCTATTAGATCTATTACCGGATAACCCAAAATTAGTTTATTCTCTCAGAAATCATTTTCAATGGACTTTTCTCCAAAATAACCTAGCACGGTTGTTGCGAATTGAATTGCTGGTCTAACTGAAACTGCGATAACTGCAGACTGCCAATCAGGCTACTTTGTTTTCATTCGAATCTAGAATTTATTTAACGAAACCACACTATAACATTTGCTCCACCATATATCCAAGTGAAAAATAAGGTGATATTTTTTTATCAATAAAATTACAGAGTAGCAAACAAGGTCGCTTGCGGTAATTCTTCTACAGTCTATTACATCACAATTTATATCAAACTATTTATTAATGAGGACAAATTGGAAAGAAACTAATCAACATTCCAATTCCATGATCGGATGTTGCTCACACTTTGGTCTTCACACATGCGCACTGGTTCGGGTCATCAGGAGTGGGTGGGGAATGGCTTTGTCGTGTTTGGTATTGTCCATGGAAGACCAAGTGTTCTTATAAATTTGTGCAAATGGTTGTTTTGGAAAATTTGAGCTTGTTATGTCGATTGTGAAAAGTTCAGCAGCCTCGTTGGGATTCGAACCCACGCAAGGACGTTGCCCACGCTTTGTACGCGCACAATCTACCAGCTGAATTACGAATCCACATCGATAGCACTAATATTTTCATATTCAAATTTACCCGTCCAACTTACAGAGGCATGTGGCATCCACCAATTATCATGTTAGCTGACTGCCCCGACAGGTTTTCCTTAGAATTCACCGGAGTCCACCGAATGAGCATCTACGGATTGTTTTTAGAGCATAATGGAGGGGGGACTATGTACGCGAATTCTGATCGCTTCCGCTGTGGCCATAATGCGAATTTTTATCCTCTTAGATCGACGGCTGCGAACTAAGTATAGGGGTAGAAACACCTCGGCTTCATTAACCACGTGATTCAATTTCACCAGGTGTGAAACGATCCAACTGTTGATAGTCCTATTTACTCCATTATTCCACAAGGCCGGGTGGTGCTCACGGACTCGTTCGGATAAACGTCTGTTTGTGCGGGCAATATGATTTTTCCCACAAGAACAGTTAAATAAGTACTCACAGAAAGAGATGATAGAAACAGACAAGTTATGTTTAAGATGAAAGCAAAAAATTGGCCTGAAGGTGAAAACAATGCATAGAGTTGCAGAGTTACAAATAGTACCAATGAAAATGTGACAAAAACCGACCACTGATGCGATTTTTGGACTCGTTCACTTGATAGGGGGAAAAATCTGCTGTATACATTCACATGGCTTGCAAAAGACAAAGCAGATTTTGTCTCAGAACGATGTGCAGTTCGTTTCGACCCACCGAGAAGCTTTTCTTAGCTTTGTTTCTAATACAGAAGGCTCTGCGGAATGGATGCACCTTCCCGCTGTCATCCGTGCCGTGTCCATAGATCGAATCAACATTGATTGAGCTGCTTCCGGAATATTCTAACGCATCCCGCCAGTGAGATGAGGGTTGAGAAATCTGTTATAAGTAATCGATTATTTTTTATGCAAAACTAGCCCGATGTGATTGGAACACTGTTGGTATTATTCACAGCTCAAACGCATTCGACGACAACCAAAAAATCTTTGGGAAAAAACTGAGTACTAGTCACAGTCCCATTGTCTCGTTCTGGTTTGCCAATGATGATGACAATTTGACACGCTGATGCGAATGGCACGCACAGTATAACTTCCGAATGTGCGCAGACAGAGAGGGGGAAGTTCAACTTGAATGGCAATGTTTGCTTCGTTCAAGCGATGCTTCGATGCATCAGTTCGCAAATTGGATTCTTCGCAAAAATTTCTAGTGGTCTTAAATTCGAAATCCGAGTGGCCAAATCGATATGCACTACTGAGGAATCATAACGTGGGCAAAGTTCGAGTCTAATGCTTCCCGAGAATACAAAGACCTGGATGAATTATGATTGTACTTCAAGGAAAAGTGTGCATAGTGATCATTCATAAGCACTCATACAACTACTCACAACTGAGTGTGAATTACATTTTAAGTGAAAAATGCCTCTAGCAATATCTCCTTGATTGAGGCAGTTGGCGGCATGTACACCTGCTCTTACTCTTTCCAACCTATTGCACATTTGTACAAGAAGAACAACAACAAGAAAGTTGGCAATCCTCTGAGAATGCATTTACTCAAGAGCGCATTCAGCCTGTACCTTTCTACTCGACCATGTAAAGCTCATTTATATTTCATTCAGAATTCACCACTTTACAGGCAAACACACTGAAGGGTTTCTCTTCTTCTCCATTCCAGACTCGATTGCTCGATTGCCTAGGCGTCTTTCCGTAAATTACAAGGCATATAACTCCTAGACACTTCCTGATCTCGCCCAATTTTTTGTATCACATAGACCGTACTTTAACCGATATAATTCGTAGCACTAAATAAACTCCGTTCCCCTATTCGAGTGGATCTCCAACGGGTGCAATACAACAAACATTAGATTGGGCTTGACGTGACTTGATTATAACCAACAAAAAATGTATTTTTATTGCCTTATCTATTAATGGAACATACAAATGTATAGTCAAAGGTGTATGAAGTGAAATGAAATATGAAATGTCTTTTTACTTCCTTTTTTCTATTTATTGAATATAAAAATGTACAGTCAATTTTCAGGAAGGAGGCTGCGGCCATACAAAGGCTGTCTGTATTCAAATATGTTTCCATTCAATGCCGCCCTGCTACAGATATGCATTTCATATTGACCGCCAGTATTGTATCAAGACTGGGGCACAAAACTGATCAGCATCAAAACATTGACGACAACCGTGGAGGAAACTGTCCCTTCTCACGAGAAAAATTTATCCAATCTCTGTCAACTGTTTCACAATTCTTTGTCCCCCAACTAGAATCTCAGGCTTTATGAGTGAAAGCAACTTGAAGCAGGCTTCATGTAACCTAGACATGCATTTGGGGGGGAGGCACATTACCACTGATCTCGCATATTTATATTATGCAGTTCGAGGCAGTGTTTGAGAGCAAAACTTGGCTGACCGGCTCAAAATGAAGCAACACAGATGGCTGACTGTAAGATTTATTACTAGAGCCTCGATAGTGACAGTTGTTTACTGATTAGCATTGCGGTAACTAGGCAACAGGTTTGATTCCCCGACCCCCTGATAAGGCAAAGGGAAGGGACGAGCGAGGATGGCCCAAAATAAATACACTCAACCAGACTTACCGCACTCAATATGACCGGACAATTTGGCGAGTCCTGGACCACCAATTCATAGGCCTGTCTGACAAGATCTTGTAAACTGCGCAAACATAAATTGCACCGTGTCACCGAAGGATCCGCACAGCCCGATTGAAGCATCTGACGCAAATTAGTTGAACAGGCCGGATAGGGCAACTGTTTCGGTGTCAATTTGGCCCGAACGCGATTGTCCATAATCGGGGGCAGTGCAGGTCTGGGAGGTAATGGGGGCCGCGTGGCGGATTCGAAACCCGTGTTCAGTGATCCCATCCTCATTCGAACGATGAGTGAATGGGAATCCGGTTCGCTGAACCGCTTAGTTCATTGATTCTGACGTTCCAAGTTCAGGAAACGATCGGGATGACAAAGAAACGTAATTTTAATTTGCTTGGAAACAAAAATAACATGATAATTTTAGAACCAAAGTTGGACCAATGTTGACATGTAAACTGGAACTTTTACAGCCTGTATTTGATTTTGCTAAAAAACAATGCACCGAAGTGGTTCTTATTTTGACAAAATGACAGCATGTGTTGAAGATAAAATTATGTGGAACAGTTTTATGTCACAATGCTGAACAGTATTACATTGATTTGGCGGTGTTTGATAACCGTAACTGTCACTCATGTAGTCAAAAATCTCCAGTTCCGCAAGTGTTTCTGGGGTGGCAAGTCGGTTATCGCTAAAAACACAATTTACATTTCGACAATGTGCAGGATGGAACAAGCAATAGGGGTATGTTTTTCTTCCATTGTACTGCCAACTGCTGTCCAAATGACATGATCAGGATAATTCTCGTTCAGCACACACACAAGCAAAAAGACCTAATTTTGACGGATTTTAATACCAATACCAACCGGTTAAGCATTACACTTTAGAACTTTAAAGTACGGGGTTTAACGCTTGGACTGTTTAAGACATTTGTCATCCATTGATTGCAGTTTGCACCTGTACTTTAAAAAATCTGAATGGCCGCAGCCAAATGAGGGGGTGAATCTCGGTAAGTGCAATCAACGATATATCCATGATGCATTTGAAATTCGGCGCCTAGGTAACTCTGCGAAAATGCATGAAGCGGTGATAATTACATCTACACCTTTACCCGTCACGTTTTAGTCAAACTTTTCAGTCCCTTGGCCTCCATCAGTATTTCTTTAGCCAATAGCCGCAATGCTTTAGCCACGATCCTTAGTTCTTTAACCTCGACGCACCCAGTCAAAGAATTCTTATTTTTGTTTATCTTCTGAGGTTAAGAAACAAGAAAGTGTGGCGATCCTATCTATGTTGTGCCGTATCAAATACTACACTATATATTCATCGAAGAACGTCTAAAAGATGTGCTCGTTTCGTCAACCCACTTGGCGCATCTCGTATGGTTTCACTGTCTTCAGTGAACAAGTTTTCTATGTGCCTCACTTAAGGTGAACTCCGTTCTTGAGATGTGAATACGGTATTAGGCCGGGAATCATAAAAACTGTTCACAGAACGACACCCCCAATGCTGTCATGAGTTTATGAACATTTATATTGGAAATATTTATGACGGTCGAGGCTCAAGAAGTACGGGTTTTACCTACAGCTTGATGGGAAAAGGTGTACTAAAGGGGGTATTATTTGTGAACGGCTTTTACTATTCTCGAACTGTTAATATGTCCATTACTCAAAAAATGGAGTTCACCTGAAGTGAAGATATAGCACCGAAGTATTACGTTTTTGTCGTACCTCATTTTGATTCATATCTGGGCTCGTGAATGCAAGAAACTACCCCGTTTGTTGTTCATTTAGGATTTTTACTCACAGAAGTATCGCATGTTAGACGGAAACACTGATGCTGTACGAGATGTGTCAATTGGTTTGACGATACAGGAACATCGTTTAAACCTTCTTCAATCAAAATGTGATGCATTGTTCGACCGCCACACTCTCTCAACTAAGCTTTGTAACATCAGCATTTGTGGAAAATAATTGTTTTCAACGTTCATTGATCTCAGTATATTCCAATACTATTTGATCTGATTTGCCTACAGGGGCATGACTAAAGTTCGTGCGTCGAAGCTAACGAACTACTACGGGTTGTGGATAAAGCATTGCGGGTTTTGGGTAAAGCTTGATGGGATTAGGTGTAGTAGAATGTACTGCTCCCTGTGTGTTCGATGTGTGCTAAATGAGAACGCGGTCATCGTATTCTAACCAATATCGTTATTTCATGCACCTATATTGTGAAGGTTTAATTTAATCTTTAAATACAAAAATGCCTATGCCAACAGCTTTTTTCCATAACGCACCCAAATTTCGTGTGGAGCGTAGTCCCCACCTGCTCCCTCAATCCAGAATTTTATAAATTACAAATGTGATTGTATTGTACTTGCAGGGATATCGTCATTTTTGGTACTCATCGGTAAAGCTCAGTATCTTTCTTTCGTTATTGGTTTGAGTTCCTGCCGGATTCACCTCTTCCCTTGTGTGTGACCGCTGAAACTGGTTGTTTGTGTGCCAGTACAGCACACTGACATGGATTCTTTCTCCTCCGCCACCCCCACACCGTTCAAACACCTTATCTAAATGGGAGCGAATGTATTGATTATATAATCATGGTTCTTATTTGTTAACCCTANACCCTATAGAGGGACAAAATTTGAAAATGAAACTTCTCTCAAAATCCCAAATCGATAGAACTCTGGAGGAGAACACTGTCTAACAAAATACGCTTCCATTTTGAACATTTACAGCTATTTTCAATTTCTCTCATTTTCCGATTATGAAGCATCAAACCACCAATCAGGGGAGAGAGACATTTCACATTATCCTTTAAACCGATTGAAAAGCCTGATTGAATAAACTGTCCCGGGTTGCTTTCACTCGTGGAATCGTGGAGACCAACCCGGAAATTTCGTTCACACATTTTGTTTAATTCGGATCCACCTTGCCCCCACTCCACCCCACCCCATGCACACACACACACACACACACACCTCGCTCATTTAGATAAATCACTCGAATACGAGAACAACGTTCTACGTTGACAAAATCAAACTGTGAGAACGGTGCACAGAATCACACGGAGAGGGAAGGAGAGGCGGCAAAAACACGCAAAACATAGAGATGTATCGTTCTATG
>UZAN01039815.1:11691-35520 GCA_900618425.1 Echinostoma caproni | reverse complement strand
GTGGCCTCGTAGCTCAGCTGGTAGAGCATGCGCGTACAAAGCGTAGGCGGCGTCCAATGTGTTTTTTTGTTTTATGGCCAACAAAGGGCTTCGGACAACCGCTTCTCCCTAATCAAGGGTTTCGTTAACTGTGTGTACTATGCTTCTGTCCCTATCTGGAGTGGAACCATACATGTCCGGGTTACAGATCCAAGCTTCCACTTCTGAGCCATACGGTCGAAATTCAAACCTCGAGTGATTGACTATGGTAATGTAGGATGTCAGATAAAATTTCGCCTATCTGAATCCACGGCTAATAGAGTATGCATGTTGCCTCTGTTTGGGGAAAACAACAACATAAATGTTTATACGAGAAGAATGGAGAATTTGATTTGTTCATATTATGAATTCATCTTGTAAATGCGGCGTGAGCTGAAAATCTAGGAAAGTTGTTTCGAATTGTGAAGTCCCGGGTTCGTACTGCATTGAAAAGACCCAACCACATCAAAACGGCTGTTTAGTGCGTCCTAGCTTTTTGGCACACGTCTTGTCTATGCAACAAATTTATCAGATNGCAGCTGACGTAACAGTTGCTTCACACTAACCTGCAGTTACTGGGATTGTTATTTCCAACCGGTAAGATTTTATCTTTCCCCAACCCACCTATTCCCACCACCCGGAGGTGCCCTATCCATGGTATCGTAGACGGTGAAATCCAGACGGAGGTTTTATGGTTTGTGACCTACAAAAATGGATGAGAAGAACTAATGAAACGAGGAACTTCAAACTGGCGATGCTCCACTAAGATGTTTTTTTCTTGATCGAAAAGTTCAGTCCCTTGTCTGTGATCGCCAGCTCACAGGTTAATTAGCTTACAGTGCACACTCACTCTCGTTGAATAAGCACATAGCAGTGATCCTCAGCTAATACTACTTATTGGCTACTAATACCTATATACGTGAGCCAACAGGGCTACGTGGTGAACGCTTTTCATGAGAGCGACTATCCGATCAAAAAGCACACCTGTTTCAATGCAAATTAAACAAAACACCGAAAATTTGGCTTCCATCCCGATCACTGATGCCTCTTGCATGAATGTGTATGAGAAGCTACGCAGCCCTACGGTAAGATATTCTGGAGAATAATTGCTACCGATATTCCAACTCCAAACGGATCGTGGCTGATAATGGATTTGGTTTAGGCGGTCACTGACCGTTCCGTTAAGGTTTGTTTGGCTATAATGAATTCTAAACTTTTCAGAAAAATTGTTGGATGAAATTCGTATTCTTGAGTTGCCCAATTTTTATTTGTTTTCAACTTTTTCTCAAAAAAATAATGGCTGAAACATTTACCGTGGTAATATTAGCACCGGGATATCACTTCCCTCTCCCCCGCAGCGATCCGGCTGTCACCAGTAGCAACCAAGCTGAGCAAATTTGTATGGTATTTCACACGAAACATTCCTGTTCGGATTTGGAAAAACTTCTTAGCATCAGACCAAAAATTAGTCAGCAGTCTAAGTGAGTTACCGTAACACTTTTTATAGTGTAAATTCATGCAGGCAGCATGTCCAGAACATTATGAAGGTCAAGTATAAACTGAGTATAATTTCTCCTGATCATTTCAAAATTCACTGAATCATTGAAATACCGTTTCGTCTGGTGATCAGTTCAAGCGTAATGAGTACAGATCAAAGTTTTCAACAGGTTGCACAAGTCCTTGATATCAGTACGAAGTTCTTCGATTGGAAGTGGCTGTGCGATGTTGATCAGAATCACGTCACACCGGATGTCATGCCGTTCCCGCTCGCTTCCGATTTCGGGGTAGCCCTTGGATTGATAATTCGTGTACAAAAAAAAATGAAAAAGATAAAAAATGGAAATCTTGAATTATTTGAGAAGTCTCCTATGCCGCTCTGGAAGAGTGACAGTCAGATTGGCATAAGTCACACTAGATTTTTAGAAATCAACACGAATTACACGGTGTTCCATTGAGGTCGGTTTGACTATATGACTACTTAAAATGGATCACAAAGCGTCACACAGTGATCGGATTAGCCCTAATCCGAATCAAGCTGTTCTCGGAACCTGTAAACTAATCTGACCCTTGAGAGTTCACAAACGGCATTCAATTCAGTGTTATTTTGCTGAATGTTCTGGGTCACTTTGAAGCTCCCATAACAAAAATGTGTAAAGAAAGCTATCTCAGGACGTCTCAATTCATGTTCTCATAGCTAATAAAGCATCCCAAAGAGGTCACAAACCCGGTCAAACAATTCTCATTAAGTCCCAAAAGACAGGCTGTGAACACGAACTGAAATCAAAAGGCCCATATTTGGGGACCGATCCGGATGTTTCTTTCGGTTTTCGTCCGATATCGTTGAAACCCGGGTTAGAAAATAAACATGTCATCAGACGTAATAGTGGAAATTTGCATGCGTTTTTCTTTGTCTGTCTACTGTGGGTCCCTCTCGGCATGCACACACTTTTACACAGAGGGAGAGGGATTCCGACCAGCTGTCGGTAGATCGATCGCGGCCAGGCACCATGAATCACATGTTTTGAATTAATCAACCACACATGTACAAACCAGATGTAGGTAACCAGTCTTTGAAACTGCCCCGAGCCAGGGACGCAGTCGAAAGAGGAGTGCATGAGGAGAGCATGTGAATACCGCATAACTGCAAGGGGTTCACACCCGGACACATGTAGACTCACAAACACACCGCTTCAAGCACACACACAAACAGGGAAGCCCACAGGAAGGTTCACGGTCGGCTAGCTCATAATGCAAATGGTGCATGATATTAGCTAAAAGATTCAGTTGACAAGAGAACAAGCTAATTTTGGTGAAGAGGTTCTTTTAACACTAGCAAATAATGGTTAAATAAACGGTATCCGAAAATCGTAGAAGCTACAGACTCAAGCGTGAATGACATGCTACCGGAAATTTTGAAATCATAAACTGACCGGGCTAAATGCACCGGTTCTACGTCAAACAAGAATTATTCATCCTATATCCTGCTCTGTTAAGTGTGTTCACAAATGGCCAAAGTAACAGCATCACCATTTTTCAGTTATATACATAGCTAATTCCCTCTTCATTTTCTGTTGTCCCACAGTTGAGTTGTTCATATTACAGCTCGATGAAAACCTCTCTATTTTTCGACACCCACACTTGTCAGTGAAAACTATTCACATCACGTGTGCAACCCTCCAACCCCAATACCACATCGATCCCGTGGGAATTGCATCATCGCTCCCAACGATTTTTAAAGACCGCATAATGAAGGGTTCGGTGGAGGAAGGTAGTGGAAATCATGGGATCTGAAATACCGAATAGGGACAATAACCCGTGGGGGTGGGCAGGTTGATGGACACATTTCGATTGGATATTAATTACCCACGGTTCAACATGTCGTTCAGCATGAAAAAAGTGTTTATCAGTGTCAGCGATCAAGGAGTCGTCCGCTAACTTTAAGACTAAATTATACGAAACCAAAAACCCAGTTTTGCATCTGATGGGTGCACAGTATACATGTGTTCACTGTATCCCGTCATTAACGAGACAGCTTTTAGGGGGTCTCAGAAGTTTTATTAACCATTACATGCTCAAGTTTGTTGTTAATGGTTATCACCTGTGGGCACTCTGGCTCTCATCAGTCTATACAACTAAACCACGGCCTGATCCTGTACTCTCTCTCTCTCTCTCGTCCCCTATCTATGGGATACCATCTCATTCGCCGTGTGTGTGTGTGTGTGTGTGTGTGTGTGTGTGTGTGTGTGATATCCTCCGGGTTGATCGCATCAACAAGTATGAATCATTTTTAATCGCACGGTTTTGATACCACAGACAAGGCAGTGAGTGTTTCTATAATCGAGATCAACACAGCCACACACACACACACATGCATCCTTCTTATATGCGTGAGTCATTCGGATCGTATTCATTCGGTCGAACCAAGTGAATGGATGTTTTTGCACGCGCTGGAGCTGACAGAATCCAAAACACATTGACGGTTGACAAGTGACCCTTGACGTTGGCTTCTGACCGGACCAGAAACCACAAGTGGATTCTGTTCCCCCCAGAAACGTTATGCCTTCAAATTGGTTCGTGTACACGCCATTTTGGTCTGTCGGTTTTACACTGACGTGACACAAGTGACGCCAGCTTTCCGCTTGCCTTGAAAAATGTTGCTTGCAACTGACGAGAACTTTGTACTAGACATTCTGGTGGATGAGATTGTTTATTTGACTGCAATTATTGACCGGTAGAAAAATGGCCCACCTCGTTTGTTCTATATGCACCTCCAATCCGTCTGCCCCCCCNCCCCCCCCCCCGCCCCGCCCGCCCCTCCACCGCTGTCCTACCCTTCATCCACCACTTGTCCTAACGCCTCGGATCACCAATAGTTGTCAGATAGCTGTAGACCTTGGGGGGGTTATTTTCATTCTTCTATTCCACACATCACCCGAACACCAAGTAAACTCTTCCGCTGCTCGTTTCTGATCAGAAATCAACCAAGTGACAGGTTCCACTGTTTTTACACGAGTGTACAGACATTGCAACTGTACAGTGTCACAGGTTGTAGCTGATGGCTGAGTTTTTTTCACACCGGGGCCACTGAATGAAGCAACGTTTTGATTGCTCCGTATATGACTCATCCGGTTCAAGACCGATCACCAAGAAGTGTTTTTTTATTATTTACAATTGTCTATGAAAGCATGACAAATAGACAGTGTGTCTGTACTTTACTTCACTGTCGAACGAATCTGAAGCCGGATCTAACCAATTGTTTCTTAAATTTGCTTGAATGCTGAATTTGTCCAATCAACTTTCCAAAACCATCACATAGTTCCATCCTACTGATCTAATAATACACATCAGCTCTGTGATGACGAAACGAAAGCTGATGAAGAAAAAGTCAGGGCAACTCGCTTATGCCATATAAACAATTTCCTGGTTAGAACACACTCGGACGGTATCAAGTTGTACATGATTCAATTTGCACGCGGTGTGCGAGAGCTTAAATGGCGAGTATCTCACTTGACATACTGAGCCCTGCGAAACTCGCACCGTATACCCCGGATACCGTTTTACTGAGTGGTTTACCTGATTAGTGCTTGTCTGCCTTGGTCATTCAGTCCCGTTTCAGTCACATCTGAGAAGGTTTCAGGTTGGTAAACATTCTGTAGTTTATTATCACGGTAGATTTCTATCAAATCGAAAACATTACTGCATCTGAGTTGACGGCGGTTTTCATACAATTTGGTTATTATTGACCTCATTGTTTGATTTGATCGTTTTTTCATGCCCGCTCGCTGTTTCGTTCCTGGGGATGTGTCGATTCCATATAGCCACACATCAAGGTGCATTAGGTAAGTCCTTGCTTTGAAAATACCCATCCAACAATACAAACTCACATTCTCTTTGAATTAGTCAGTAAATTTAGCGAGTGTTTGGTGGACAAACACTTAATGTGGGTTAATCTACCAGACATACCCGAACATACATTATCGGGCAACGTTTAAAAAACGATTCATAATGATTCAGCGTTCTATGTGACTAATGAGGATGATTCTGGTTAGAATTTTTATTTGCAATTATTTGACATGTAAGAATGGCGCTATCAATATTGAACAACTGAGCCGCGACGTATGCGTGATTATGAATCGGAGAATGCGAAAGAAGAGTAGGCAGTGGTGAGATTGAACCATGAACTGCGAGACGATCGGATAACGGATTACAGCCCCAGAGATGATTAAATACCAAGCACAGCGTGATCACCACGTGCTCCTGATCAATACCTTCGTCCCCATTGCCTTCCCTTGAGTTGAAAACAAAAGTGCAAAGCGTTTTAAAAATCATACGGCGCGATCAGTGCTTCCGGTTACTAGAGCGCCACTGACACCATTGTGCTTCCCTATGTTAGGATGTGATAGAGCCGAGAACAAACTCACTCCACGGGGTACATCACGACCTAATGGGGAATCTGCACATCGTGATCACACAGAAAGCACTGATTTGACTTGGAAATTCCACTCGCCTTAGATGAGTTTCTGTGGACGCGCAGGCATAGTCGCGTGTGCTGGGGCGCGGGATGGGGTAGAGTAAACTGACTAATCGAGTGAAAGCACTTGACCAGAAATGAGAGTTGTGTCGGATACGATGTTGCAGATAGCGCGGGACCGGACCAGTAGTCCAGTTGGATATGCAGAAAACCTGACTTGTAGCCCAAAAGGGTGTTCCAACTCAAACACTCAAACCGGATTTGCACGATGTATTGAAATTGTATTATCGAAGCCACTTGAACAATGCGTAGCGCGCTGTACAATCACAGAAACAGTAATTACATTAGCCTGACTGATTGTTTAAGTGATCCTGAAACGCGTGTGGTTAAACAGCAATGGACGATTTTCAACAAATCTATTCTCTCTTCGGTGGGTTAGCCGTTATGCGATAGAAAGAATCCGCAGAACTGCAGAACTACACTCGATTTCTTTCAAACACAAAGTCAACCGGCGATTTTACCTCTGAAAGCCTCAGTATCGTCAAACGTGTGTGTCTTGGGTTATGGCTAGACAACATCCACTTCGCTCACACCAACTGCTGAGGGAGCTTCACTTCCTACTTGTCCTTAGTCGAGGCGCTTTTCCACCAAAGCCAACATCCTAGGCCTATAACCGGGTCGGGGAACCACTGGCAGCTCACCTAATAGAGTTACGTAAATACCCAGAAGAGGCATACAAATTATCCACGCCTTCCTGGTTGCGATAGTGGTCACCGGTTCGATTGGGCATCAAAATGTATTGGGTTCCTTGGACGTTTGATACCGTCAAAAGTATATGAGCCGACGAACTGAACACTGGTTTTGTCACACCGCTCCCCGACCTTGCAAGTCAAGCTTTGGTGAATTAAAGGTTCCGGTCATAAATACCTGATGGACATTCGTCAGCGTTGGCCTAGGCCTCCGGCTGGTATTCTCCTCACATACAGATCATACATCCTTTTCTACGTAACAAAGATTATCATAGCCTAATTTCTTGGGCATACTATGTGGATTCAGATGAAATGTTATTCATAATGGTAATAATAATATATTTATTATTATTAGTAGTAGTAGTAGTAGTAGTAACATAACTTGAGTTACTGCAGACTTTTACGAGAGAAAGTGAAATGCGGTACGATGGATGTAAGGGGAGAAGAAATTAGTAAAACATGTTGATCATGTGAACACAAGTGTTCCAGTTCCGTCGACGGATTCTTGGGCAAAAACGAACTCTGAATGCATCGAGCATGTACTGGTTCATTGTTATGGTTTGCCGTCAGCGTGTAAACACATTACCCGATAACCGTAGGATGGGAACCATTATATGACAGTTGAGGAATTCAAAGACCGAAATATTTGAACTGTTCAGAACGGTTCTGAACATTTTAACCCATGACAACAGTAAGTATGCGCGAATGGATTAATGTGGACTGCTCCTGAAATATTCACTCGCGGCTATCTGCAATGAGTATGAAAATCGTTAAGCTACAATGATTCATTCATGCGTCAGTTCAGTTCAACAGCAAACCTTTCAGGTATCATGGAAAATGGGTAAATGTCAGTCCTCAAGGCGTTTTTTGGAATATTGATAAGTATGTAACAGAAAAACATCGTCCAATAAAAAGATAATAAAGATTTGGGTGACGGAAGCACATGCAGATTTAACTCGGGGCGTTACCTCTGAGAAAGTGGTTGTGGTAAAATAAAGATTGATTAAGGGGGAATGAATTGACATGACACTGCCGGTCATCGGCGATCGAGTGCTGTTGGTTAGCATCTAAGCGTATTGACTGGCCTGAAATTTGTTTGTCCCCAGAAAAGAAAGTGGGAAAAAGAGAAAATGGATGCGTAAAAAACGACTGATGACTGAACCTGTTCTTCCAAAAACGTTCCACTTAAGAAAAATTGGACGAACTATTCGAAAGACCAAAACCTATTGGATTGCGGTAACTTTGACCTCAAAATCATCTGGCTTCCTGAAGCATTTTTCCTCTAAATAATGTATTTTATTACACACAAAAATTAGTTGAATAAGATAAAAATGTATTAATATTGAAGTTAAACCGAACAGCCTCCCATATTTTAGCATTCAAACGAAATTGATATTGTCAATATATTTTTCGATCAAATGATTCTGCTCGATCAATCAGGATCGATCACAGAAAAACAAAAAATAAATAGTGCTGTACATAGTTACGTTTTTGCTTGGCCTGCGGCTCTGTGGTGGTTCAAATTTGGTCAAGTGTCAACCCAAATGGCTATTCACCCCGACTGCAGTTTGCTGGAAATCCCAATGAGGAAGGCAGATGCGAGAGATTCGATTCGTGGCGGGAGGAGGGGATGTAGACTAGCCAAGTATAATCTACATATCGGACGATGCGGCAACCAGAACTGACAAACAAGTGTCACAGAAGTGACATGTTAAGTCACACTACGTCAGTGAACATTGAGAGGAGAGTGGGAATCGAATACCGAGGAAGTTAAGAAGGGTCGACAATATAGGGAAGGAGGCAGACCACCCTGGTATCCGAAAGAGTCGTGGAATCGAGAACTATGTGCAAAGCCTACAACTGAGGCTGCATGATTGAGTTAAGTGCTGGGAAAAGTGGATTGAAGAACAGCATGTTTATGTTTTGCTCTGAATTGCTCTGGAAGTGACCCAAGCATGTACAAAGCACCTGCCAAAGTGGCAATAAAAATCTATGGCAAAAATCACTAGTTTAACGATAGATACCACTGCACCGGGTGCGATCCCAGTGGTCCAAAAAAAATTCACCAAAATTCATGAAGTTATTAGCACCAGTTCGATCTACCCATGGCTGAAATTTCGAACAGACAGTTTGCTGAAAAATGCTGAATTAATTGAGCTTGTTCTTGTCAGCCCGACTCAGACTTTTACAATTTTCCGGGACAAATGAAACTGACTAATTTGTTTTTTTCCACCTCGTTCTATGAGGACCCCCACAAGTCTCTAGCACATCCTTTTGTATAAGGTATTAGGAAAGCAGTGAATCTATTTTATGCTGGATGAATCAGAATGCGTTCATTCAATAAATGCATGGCACGCATTAGTTATTGGACCTAGGGCTTTTGAAGAACATCTTTATAGCGTAAAATATTTCCTGCCGAAGAACTTACCCATCAGAGAGGACTCTGACTGAAATTCGTACCGTTTCTTTAGGTTAGTTGAGTTTTCAATCACGATAGTCTTCTGATTCATTGGACCAGTAATCCGCTGCATCATGAAATCAATCTATTCTGTCAGATTCGTCGGAGCCGAACCAAATGACTTAGGATCTTAGATCATCTGCATTCTCAAAGAGTATCCGACAGGACGAAAAGGACCGAGTTTGCGAGGACACTATCAGGATGTCAGCCGAGTCAGACGAAAAGCAACCAAGGAATCCGTAGATTCATGAACTTGTTGCGAGCCCGAACGGACGGAACATAGTTCTGTGCAGACATTATGATTATTTGCCCATATAATGAAATCAATTATGAAATGACGGGGAGTAACTACGTGGTTAGAATGATGAGAAGGATGATCAACCGATGTGAAGTGATAAAAGATAATGGAATTCGGAAAGATTTATTTACAATCCCGCTTGGTGGAAAAGCTTGTTCCATGTATACTTCAAGCACTCTGTTGATTCAGTTACTGAAGGTTGATTTTGCAGCTAAAATGATATCGGTGCGAAAGCAGATCAATTTCCCAAGCCTTCAGCAACAGCAGTAGCACACGAGTGTCTACTGTCTGATGACCCGATTACTCGTGACCCACTTTGTCTCAGATTGTAACGTGCAGGTTTCGATATTCGATCCCCTTACCAAGCGGACCGAAGTCTATGCCACCGGTAGATATTATAGACTTTGGTCAAATCTACTCCTATGAATACGGTGGCAAATGTTTCGCTCAGTCCAACAAAAATAATACCTTGCCAATAACTTCTCCTAACGAAATCCAAACTGAATTCAAATTGATCTGTCGAATAATTCAACCCAACCTAAGTAGACGAATTTTATCAACTGTTCTAAAGAACTAATGTAGGGGGGGCATCCAAAGCGCTAAAATATGCTTAGTCTCACGACAAATACATATGCTTTCTAGATCTACGAGAAGCCCTATATCAAACGTTTAGGACACTCATGGAATACGGCCCCTAACACTTGGGTGTTCTTCGGTTGCTACTCTCCATTGACAGCGATGTAACATTACTGACAAGGGCACAATGTGCATGAGAGAATGACTTTCCTTGAATAATGAATAAGTGAAAGGTACAGGGAAAAGGTCACATTGTAAACTTAGCGATCAACTGGACTAATACTCAGATTTGACCGAATGCGATCGATGGAAGGGTTTTTTCAACTGACAGAATGCTATGGTTTCATACCTGGTCGTGCTATTCTGTCGCATTTGCGAGCCTCTACCGAGAACTTATGGCACTATACCTTTTAAAGGGAAAACAAATCACAGTGAACATCAAACTACGACAGATTTGATGTTCACAAGTTTCTCGATGTTCGAAAACTTGAAGTTGGTTGTAAACTTTCTATGACTTAATTGCCAAACATGCGAATCACATGAAATCAGACTAAGCGGGGAAAACTTGTGGATACAAAGTTGAGTGTAGCAATCAAAATCTAGTTGATCTAATGCATGTGAATTCTGACAACCAAGCTTTTCCCTTTACTGGATCAATCCTAAAGTATGTCTACTGTAAGAAATAATGTAACGAAATCTCTAAAATATTACAGAACATCAATACCCATACTTACATCGATAAAAGGCATGGATGGTTAAGAGAAATAGAGAGAGGGATGGATCATACATCACCTGTCTGGTACCCGTATTTTTACAGTTCAATATTTTTACTACTACTACTAGTAATATTTAGTGTACGCAAACCTTATTACATAATGCATTCTGCAAAAATACTTTCCGATGGAAAACGTTTCCTTGTGATTTGCGAACCTGTCCACAGGTCATCAACAGTCAGATAATATGATTTTCGTAATAAACGATCTTGGTAGCGATACGGTTTATTTTCGTATTTTTTAGCACAAGATAACACATGTAAGCGGAATTGATTTTTATCATTGTGTGCTCTCGTTCAGCCGTAAACGCACAAACAAAGAAACATAGGAGTTGAATTGAGTCCATTGAACAAGGTGAAAGACAAGGGAGTTACCTGATTTGGGTTTGATCAGGGGTTCAGGTCAAGTTAGATTAGAAAATTTAATTTAGAGGTAAGGTGGTTCAAATCAGATGATAAATGTGGTCGAGCAAAGGGGAGGCGAGATCGCCACACCTTATGGTAGGGTGACATCAAGTGAGACACTATCACTCCCACAGCTACCACAGTGGCGTCACAAATGTTTTTGAACACGTATTTGCGGTTTCAGGTGATGATCAAGTATCGCTTCCGAAAATCGCAAATTCCGTGAACTTTGAGGTCTCGCGTATTGACTCGAATTGCTTTGGCTGGGAGTCTGACAAATGCCGTGCTCAATTGCTCTGGATGGTGATATTCCTCCGCGAGGACCAAGGTGTTTCGGGACATATTCACACATTCTGATTGACAGATAACGCTTTGTGCCGCTGACGTACCCCTTACGGCAGGTACATTGAAATGACTAGGTACAGTTGGAGGTGACACTAACGTCNTCGATCTAGTTTAGTGCGCGTGAGACAACGAAACGTCCCGTAGATAACCATTAGTTTTGCGGCATTTCGCGTTCTTTCCACGATGTGCATTAAATGACGAGATTTCTTTGTTGTCACATCACCTCTTTTGAAAGGTATTTCTATTTCACTCTTCCTAGCTAAAGGAGAAATAGACTTCGATTGGACCAGGTTGCTGTACTTATGGATGAATGTAATCGAATAACCACTGTCCAGCAAAACATGGATCAGTCGGTGTAGTGCAGACTACATAGTCAACGCACCCTGAGTACGTAACAGACCAAGTTTGTATCCCACAGGGTAGAAACTCCAGAAGTGAAATTACTGTCGTTTTCACGTAGGCTTTCAATACATGCCGTAATATCTGTTTGGTTGGGTGAAATAACCTTAGATATCATCAACATACCGTCGATATAGTAGGATCAAATTCAGTTTCTCATTCAGTTTATCTCTGAATGTTAACAGGACGATACCAACCAGAACTGGCTCCAAAGGGCTATCCATAGCTACACTATCAACCTATTTATAGATATTTCTATTGGAATTGCAACCTGTGTGTCGCGAACGCAGATATTCAGTAGGGTTTTCAAATCACTCGCGAGGAAACCACTATTTTCACTTGCATATTCGCATACTTCGTTCACAACTTCCTCGAACGGAACATTTGTGAACAGTCAAGTAATATCATGGGCGGCAAGAAAATAACCGTGATAATCTACGTCTGATATTGCTTTGTTTAATTGAAACATGGCCTTCAACCCGAACTCAGACAGTCTGGCACTCTTACTGGAGTAATCAGTCTCGCCAACCAGTGCGCGAGTTCAAGTTGAGGAAAGCTTTAACAATCGATAAGATTGATAGCGATTGGATTCCCAGTTTGTCCAATTTCGACGAAACGATGGATGGATGACCAATATCAACTTCGTTTTGTGTTGATGAAATGGACCAAGGAAAACGGAATGTCAGACGTATTTTGGTATTTGCTGGGTTGTTTTGCTTTTATAATTTCGCTGCTGAATTGCTGTATACATCTCGGTTCTCAAACGCTCACCGCGGTACGATTGGCTTGTACGGTACCCGGGAGAACAAACTGCGAATGGTGAAATGAGCACGATGACGTTTGGAAATACTCCTGCTCGTGGAAATGAACGATCAAACACCTGTGGTTTAACCGGAATTTCGAGGAATAATTTTTTATAAAACTGTGTATGTACCGAAACCAGTAAAAGGAAATAGAGCATATGGTTGCGTCTTTCTAAACATGTAAAGGTGGTGACCCGGTGCTGACGTCACCAAAATTAAAACCCTACAGGAATCATGCTCGAATTCCACCACCACCACCGCCTGCCTTTCCCCATTTTGTATCTTTATGGCGGTCCTTAGATTGGCCGCTTCCTGAAAAATTTATCTTTATCTATTTAGTACAAGGAAGTGACAATGAAAAATTTTCCCCTCGAACTAGCACCCCAACTCTTCGTACTCTGTCCAATGAGTGTGATACAGGTTGACACCTGTTCTCCGGGTAAAACGCAAACCAAACAAGTAGAATAACGATACCAACATTCGAATTAACAAACTATTCACATAGCATGGAATAAACGACTTAAAAAAGCCCTATAAAATAGAAAAGCATTACTGGTGAGCTTAACATCCTTTAGAACAATATCTCATTTTTCTGACAGTATTCAAATGTGTGTCTGGGGCAATAGGAATTGGGGAAAAAACCACTTTGCAATGATTCTCAAACTAGCATCTCAGTATAAGACCAATGTACTCCCTGGAAATCTATTTTATTCCTCAGGCCAGACATAGGGTAGTAAGTTGTCATTCTTAGTGACACCTTCACACAAATAAAATAAAATTTAACCGGAATCTGGGTTATATATGACAAACCATTGGGGGGGGGGAGTTACCATCCCAATTTGCTGGACAAAGTGCAGCACAAAAATATTTCGAAAAATATTTTCCCTGAACGAGCTTTATCGTTTAATGGGAATCTAGTTATCCAGTGAATGAATTGCGAGCAGATCCAATGTTCAAAATGATTCACATTGATGTGAGATACTTTCGTTTGACACCATTAAGCGGATTTGTGTCATTTGTTGACGCGAACACCGGCAGTCCGTGACAGAGTGAACTATTTCGTCCACACCGAAATATCCCCACCCAACCCGGTGCAAAACAGGAATATATCAAAAATGAATAGCCTTGTTCCAATGTGTGTGCGCAAGAGAGAGAGAGAGAGAGAGAGAGAGAGAGAGGAAACCAGAAGTGAAAGTGACAAATACTTTAGCGAGCTGATCGAACTCGGGAGAGAGAGTGAAACTCTTTTATTACAATGTTCTGAATTCGATTTTAGCCTCCAAATAAATTGCTCGGTGTTCGAAAAAGCAACTTTCATTGCATCTGGTCATTTGAGTTTTATTATTCTTTCAAATATTATCGTATTTTACACTAGGTTTTCAACTTTTCACTATAAACAGTGTAAATGAGCTTTTGGGTACATACGTCATCTGATAGTAGTCACACACATTAAACTATTACACGGTAAAGCTAAAATCGATCATGTAAAAACCGAGAAAATAAAATTAGAATGAAATCATTGACTTCAACTAGCTACATATTTTTTTATCGATGAAATATTCGTCCGGTGTAGATTAGTGTACGCTTTACGATTAAGAAAACTGGACAACGGCTTCCGCTTTGTTTTAAATCAATGACAGTGTTTACCTTTTTGTTCCTATCGGAACAAGAAATTCGGGTTTGAAGCCAAAACCCTATTTTCTGGTCTAAACACTATAGTTTATGACAGTTCTGTAAACAACGGTGTTGATTGTTGTTTTAGTAGTTTATAGACGTAAATAGTGCGCTGATGGAATGGCAAACCCTTACAAGGATGACATATCGATCTTGTGCTCTTAGTTGACCGTCATACAGTGATTCAAACAGATTAATGAAGCTCAAAACCGAAACAAATCGCTAGGATATTATGAGATCATACGCACTCTCTACCAGCTCTGACATGCGTATTGGCTTATTTAAAACATAACCTTCACCACTTCACTGTCTTCCTTGTCAACATGGAACACAGTGTCGGGACTGTGCTCATCATTTTGTTTCCACATTGTTCCTCTTTCACGTTCATTACTAAGCTAACTGATGGAGACCGATTCATTGCATCATTATATAATCTGGGCGATCTAAGAGGCTCGGAAATTACATGAGAATACATTATATCTTTGAAAAAGGCCAGTGGTGTTATGTAAGATGTCTGCTGCAGCGACATTTCTTTCGCATATCATCAGTTACTTCATGCGAATTACAATTGGACATTATATATGTTTATGGGGTATGGTGATAAATAGATTTAAAGGCGAGATTCATACTTGTTCACAAGACAGTTTACCAACACTTTTTACTCCTAATTGGAATACAGATACCTACTGAAACATACCCACACACAAGCACACACACATTAATACGGCATTCTCACCCATTTGGGAACAATTTTCCACTCATCTGTATTCCAATTAGGAGAAAAAACTGTTGGTAAACTAGTTATACTGTCTTGTGAACAAGTTGTACGGATCTCGCCTTCAAATCCATTTGTCACCATACCCCATAAACATATATAATGTCCATTTGTGTAATTCGCATGAAGTAACTGATGATATGCGAAAGAAATGTCGCTGCAGCGGACATCTTGCATAACACTACTGACCTTCAAATTCATTCGGAGAAATCGTTCTTTCAACATTATATCTTCCCTGTATGTAGTATTCTACCTTACGGTTGCGAAACCTGACCTCCCGAGCAGAAGACGCTAATCGACTTTCTGTATTCGACCACCGATGTCTTTAGGGCATTGCCCATGTCTCGTGGGAACCTCGGGCAAGCAATGACGACGTCCAACGTCGGGTGTTGTCTGGAAATAACCGTTCTCTAAAAGAACTAATCGCTGTACACCACCTTCGATGGCCTGCTCACGTTTCGCGTATGCCTGATCATCGTCTACCTCTCTGAACTTTCTTTGTTCATGCTGAGCAAGGCTGGAAGAAGCATTGCCGCGGTCAGACCATGACATGGTATAGAGGTATGAAGAAACTAGTTTTAGCTTTGGCTTCGGTTGGTGCAGTCCGCCTTCCAGTTTGGGTAGCAAGGGATGGGGATTTTCGTTTCTTAGAAACGCAATGAGACATAGCTCAAAATAGATGTTAGTGACCCGAAGGCTCTCCGGTTTGTCTGCTGAAATACCGTGTCCCCTAAAAAACAATAAACTAACAGAAAAATTTCAAAAGATTTCCTTTGAAGCAAAAGAAACTTGTTATACTCGTTATTCAGTGCAACCGACTGAACCGCATTTCTAGCCCCACCCGGGTTTCTATTGTTCGTGTTTTTGCGTTGGCATCAAGCTTGCTCGAAGCCGGTGATAAATATATAACATATATGTATATACTGTGAACAGGGCTACTCGGTTTCTTATCAACACTAGCTACGATGTGATGGGAGATCATTTCACGCACCACAGATGAAATGCATCTATCTGAATGATACATACTGCTGATGAGTTTCAAAATAAATAACACGGCGGTCAAATTCTCTTTCAACAATCGCGTTAGACCAATATTCACGATACACAATGAATAGCTCTTATTAGTAAACTACCACCGACCCAATACAAATGTCGGTGATTTTCAACTTTCGGTTTCCAGATCGGAGACTGGAGTCACATGAACGTGATTCGATTCACAAGTTTGATCAAAACTCAGACGATTGCCACGTCAAATCGGGAATACACGTTAAGGTATCATCTTCCCAACTTTCCTGCAATCGAATGCGGGATGGGAAAACCTAAAAAATCATTCAAGTCGGATAAATTATTTCTCTGGTGCAATCTGATATGTTGCACAAGTGCAAACTACCTGCCGAACACCACGCACTCCCTTAAAAGAAATGAACCGGCCATTAGGGTTTGATCAGATGCAGAGTTGAGAAACAGGTCACAATGAAGAACATATCGTCAAAAACTTCCATTACCGAAGGCTCAAAAGCATCATGAACTTCTATCCGGAATCTCTCCCACATTGGGGTCTTTCACCACACATGTCCCATCACTGATCGATAAGTCACGGCAACCTAAGAACCTATCAATCTTTCTAGACAACCATGATCTCAGTCATTAGTAAAATTGTGCTTCAAATTTGGTGGGCCAGTTCACCGGCTGTTATTGTGCTATTCAGAAGGAGAGGAAGAACGAAAGACGATTACACCAAATATGGCAAAAAAAATACGTGAGAAGAAGAAAGGGCCAATGTTGCACAACCCACCGGATAGATACAGAACTAAAGTCCAAGTTCATCGACTGAAACATATTCACCTACATAGATTGAAAAAAAGCACAGAACTCCGGGTGATCAAACTTTATCTTTCAAACCATGGTCACGTGACCATGACTCAAGGTCGTTATAATCAATCCCAACAATGCTAATCCTACTGTGTAGTATCTGTGATCATACCCTATTACTGGAACCTCTCCGTTTGCCACAAACAAAACTCAGTCAGTTTTCTTGCAAACTTATTAATCCCCGTTCCCGTTCCTCGCGATTTATATTGGTTCTACAAAAACGAATGAGAATAGTGCCCACAAAGTTGACATTGCGCAATGTTTTTCCTCGTTTATTCACCGAATACTTGCATAAAAATGTAGTCTGAATTTCTAATGGATGAAAAAGATATCACAAAGCTCTATTGACCGCATCATCAACACTATTAAGGCGTGATTCCCGACACGAGGTGGGGGCTTGTTTCTCTATTATCATAACAGCTTGCAATGCGAGCAAATCAAGTTCCCGTTGGCTGATACGTTATGGTGTAAATTGAGGCTGACGCAACTTGATATAGGGCTGATCGGTGTAAAATATCGCCCTCCTTCGTCAGCAGATTCATCAAATGAGACGTTTTGGCAAACAATGTCTTATTTCTTGTCATTGAATTTCACCCACGTTCTAATTATGGATGACTTCTAATGCGCAAAGCTGAGTAAGATGACGACCTCATGTACTCCGCTTGAATGACAATTCATGCAGTTCATCCAGTCAGATTCGTTGTACAATCATGTGAGGGAACCCACCAGGTTTGGAAACCTACAGCGCCCGTCCATACAGGATTTAGTGTTGACCAACGAGGAGCTGATGGTAGAATCCGTCAGTGTGACTCCCTCTTAGGACGCAGTGATCACGCAGTGCTTACATTCAAATATGTTCTTTTGCGCTTTTATTCACGGAAGTTCCCCAGGTAACGCGCAGATCCATAAACTATACACTGTTGAAAAACATTACGCTCTCTACTCAGTGGGTTTCCAGTGACGAAGAACCCAATCCGTAGGTGGCCTGACAGTACTTTATTGACAGTCTTGTAAATTTAATGACATAAGTGACTAAGACTTGAATAATCACCAAATGCAGCATCCGAAATTCACCTATTCGAAGCCGAACAAGGTAATGGCAATCTATGAGGGATTTATCCTGGCGAGATTATAAACATCTTCCGAATGTTGTCACGTGGAATAATTATCGTATGCTGAGGAACCACTGCACCAGGCTGATTCGTGAGGATAAAGTGAAATACCAAGAGGCGCTAGTATAAAGATTCATTTCTAACCCCAAACTATTGTACCAGCACGTTAACTCAATTCGGAAAGTAAAGTTTGGTACACCGGCATTAAATAGCGCTGGAAGTGTTGCAGCCACTCCAGCGGAAGCAGCTGAAATACTGAAAACTCGGTATTCCAACGTTTTCACAGCACCGTAGGTTGAAAGTCTACAGCTACCTCCCCGGTTTCATCATCCATTTTTTTCACTGACCTAAGTATCATTTACTGCTGATAACGTCAAAACAAAACTAATGGCTTTGCGAAAAATGCAACCCCGGTGCGCACAATATACAACCGAAATCCCTGATATTTTTGGCGAATCACATATCCGAATCGCTGGCCAGTCTGATCCAGCAAATGTTTAACTAAACAACACTCCCAGAATCGTGGAAACAAGGAGTCGTTTCGCCCATATACAAAGGTGGTTGCCGTAGTGACCCCGCTAACTACAGACCTGTAACCGTGCTTCCGGTGTTATCGAAAATCATGGAGTCCATTGTGGCAGATTCCCTGATGAAACACCTCGAACGATACATTCTTCCGACAACTCAACACCAGCTTCACCAACCTACTTCTTTTTCGAGAGGAATCGACCGGAACATTCGACGAAGGGGATGCAATGGATGTGATTTTTATCGACTTCGCGAAATCACTGAATCACTGAATTTTGTTACAGAAGCTCTACCATTACGACATTCGAGAATTCGTGTTTGATTGGATTAGGGCGTTTCTCCAACAATGGGCCATATCAGCTCGTGTTTCTGATTCCTTATCCGGATTTATCAATGCCACCCGCAGTGTTCCATCAGGGTCCGTACTCGGTCCCCGTCTGTTTCTCGCATTCATAAATGATCTGCCGAAAGTGTTAGGTCCAAAAACAATACTGTTTGCAGACGACGCTAAAATCTGGAATACAGTAACAGAGGGCTGATGGCTTTCTACCACTTCAGGAATCAATCAACGCAGCTAATCAATGGTCTAAGGAGAATGATATTGAATTCAACGTTTCTAAATGTAAAGTCATATCCTTACGCCACAAGCGGAAATTCTCGTATTTCCTCGGGGACCAGCAGCTACCACATACTTCAAGTGAAAAAGATAGGTATTGTTGTTCAAGAGGATGTAAGCTACTCGATCAACTCAATGAAACCTTGGTATACCTCACATTCCTACACCATTAACGCAAACGCAAATTCATTGAAGGCTATAATCTCTTACCTGGAAATGTACGTAATTTTATTTGCCGTGAAACAATTCAATTGCGTAAATATCTTATGGGGACACGAGAAGCATGAGCTTGTAAGTAATTCCCATAATAAAACTTTGACTTTAAAACTTTGACCATCATTATTGTTATCATCGTTATCACCATCATCATCAACCGAGTCATCATCATCATCACCATTATCATTCGAGTCGCAATCTTTATTATTATTATTATTATCTCTGTCAGCATGATCATCATCAGAGTAGTCGTTATCTCTTATGTTTCGGTTGACGATCTGACCAGGTGATAAAGTGTGAACCTTACGAAGTTGGCACGATGAACATTCTGGAGACCAATCCGCATCTATTTGGACGTGCATATCTATCGACAAATATCAAAATTAACGACGATTACGGTAACTATATCTCACCCCGGGGCCCGATTACGATTAAACTGTTTATTTTTCGAAAGAAACGATCATCTCATCAGATCGAACCGCTTATTAATGCCGATTAATGGACAGAATATATTGCTATAAACAAAATCTATCAAACCGAAAGCCGCCTCTGGAAGTGACTCCGAGCAAAACATTAGTCATTTGTCATTGTCAGTCGGCGTGTCAATTGTGGTGAGACGAATCCGGACGAATCCGCCGTGTGGGGCGGCCGGGGGAGGTTATTGCAATACATGGGGATTCATTCAACCACGCGGACTTCAGTCCCTCATTCAGTTATTCATTTCTTCCAGCATATTGTCTGTCTCGGATAGTTTAAACAATCTCCGCCACCCCACCCCCACCCCACCCCCCAAATTGATTATATCGTTCGGTGCATATGCGTGTGCATGTGTGTGTGTCTAGCATTAGTAAAACGTTCTGCATACGACAGTCCATTTTTTTTTAACAATTATTTCGACAGTTTTGCCCTATCAACGCCCACATATCGGGATAAGTGCAGCGAATCATTTACACTGTTCGGAACTTGTACTTTTCCAGTCAGAAATGTTATGCAAACTGGTGGATTATTTGGTGATTCTATGTGGTAAAATTAATTCAGTATACAGATAAGTAGAATTTACACAAACGTGAGTTCAGGGATGTTTGCCTCTATTTCGTTCCAGTAAGAATAAAAAGGCACATCATAAACTTGACCGAAGCTTTCCTACCCTCTGCAAGTAGATAAAACCGGATGGTCTTTGAACGCGTGTTTTACTATACCAGCCACAGCACAGGCAGTCAGCATCCGTCTTTACACACAAACAAACGCTCGCTTGAAAGCTTCAAAAATCTAACTTCTTCAGGTAGCAATGTGCAGCGAAGGACTTTATTCAACTACACGTGGAATGTTATCGTGTTTATGGTGAAGGAAACTTGAACTAAAAATCTGTACAGCCGTTTGATTCTAATTAGCAGTGCGAAATCCATCTAACCAAATAATAAACAGTCTGGAAACCCTACAGGTAGAACCCAAATACATCAAAACCTCGGAAGTGTATCGTCCTTGTGCGATAAGAGGCATCTATTCATGTGTATATTTCAAGGCAGTTATGCATAACTCGTCTGCACGTGATCTGCCGATATTTTTTACTGGCTAGTATGGCACGTACATCTGTAAGATACGCGCGATACGCATTCATTCCAACAAAACTTTGCTTCAGTCATTAGTATAGTATTGCTAATTGAGCACTGGAGTTGACCTGAAAAGGTCGTTCATACGGACCCCAGCAATCTAACAGGTCTCGAATCCAAACTACGGCATTACTGACCTACTTTATTAGTAAATTCTTCGTANCCCCCCCCCCCATACTGGCCAAAGTTAAAAGATTCCGTCGCTGAATACTGAAATAATAGATTATCCGTTGTATATCGCAGTGCCATCTCAGCAACAAATACACTGGCGTTGATTGAGATTCATGAAAGGCGCGTCTTCGTGGCAGCATTAATTGTGTGGGCATGTGAGAGGTCAGTGAAAACTACGCTGCCCAGTTTGAGCGCTATCATCAATATTGATTTTTTGCGGTTTGAAAAAGTTTGTCCGTAATTGTTTATCTCTTTGTGTCGTAGTCGGTGAACCGCGCGCAAATGAAGCCATATCACGAATGTTCTGAATATAGTAGTTAGAGTAGTTACCGACTAAAAACACACCCATTTGCTCACACACATACGCATCAGACATGGATCGACCTGGATTGGAAACTGCGAACAGACAGCTTTGTGAGGTCAACGATCTTGAATTGAGAAGTCTATACTTGTATTAATCCGTTGAGAGAACGAGGTTCCAGAGAGGATAACATTAACCGCTCACTTGTTGTGGGCAACTGTATCAGACTATGCAAAAATTGAAGCATTGCAGTCTCAAAACATAATTGATCGATCACAGTGCAACAACTTCAACAAAAACCCATTTGACCCCGGGGGTTACCTATGTCCACAATGGACCTAATGGAAGTCGTTGAGTAGAATGCATGTTATTGTGAGCAGTCTTTCGATTTGCAGTACCCCTCGAAGCTGTTAAATACTTCATAATGTAAACCTATTGGAGATTACCCCGCAGGGTGTTTTTCTCACGGTTTGCAGTCGACTGGAATCGGATCACAGNCAGAACAAATTTCATCTAATTCTCATAATCGCCCGGGTATTGGCACGGTCCATTATTTCTGTACATTCCACTCCGAAAATCTGACACATTAAAAGGTTATCTCCTGTCTCGAATCTCGATCAGGGCAACCCTGTCTGCCAGATCATCGGGAAGCTAAAAAATGTGGCTAAACTGAATGTGTGATTACACAGAGAAAATAAGAGAAAGGATATCGCACGAGATGCGGTGATGCGGTGATACGGTGATACGACACCTGGTGTGCCAAACTTGTCCGGTGAATTGTTGCTGGTCAGGACGCATAACGGACAGAAACGAACTACGATCAATAGACAATAATGCATAAGACTCGATTAGATCAGTTCACAGGCACCGAAAACCGCGATAAAAAACCACAGCCCGTCAGGCGGTGAAATGTTCTGTTTTACTACCTTGGAAAATGGATCATTTTATAATGTACAATTGTATAACAGAAGAGAATCAATACAAGTCACTCATTTGAACCAAAATAGTACGTGGATAGTAATCCCGGGTAGATGCGTCCGACGAATCATCGATACGTGAGTGGATTTCGACGAACCAGGTTCCAGTCACACACACAATAATATCACTAACGGATTGTATTGTAAAGTAATAACTTTTATAGACATAAAACCTACTTTTTAGTTCAAAGTATACAAATTTGAGCGGGAGAGGAAAAAACAATAATGAAAAGAGATTAAAATCCCAAACCTGTTACCAAAGTCTGTGAAAACCTGTTCTTTGTTAACTAGAATACGTTCTAATGAGGGTACTGTAGAGCTACGATATGTTTATTCGAGAGGGAATACAACGGTTTTGGGATCTAGTTGACGGAGAGAAACAATAGGAAGTTAAATCTGCGTGTAGCGGATGTGTGGAGTCGATAAGAATATTATGTGTCAACTTTCACATACATTCAATTGACATTGGCACAGGTTAGTTACCAAGTTCTCTAGCGGGATTGAAGAGACGCGGCTAATGATGGTCAGTTCACGTCGAAGCAACCTAAAACCTTTCTTTAAGAGATTGGAAAAACAATAGATGAACAATAAAGTAAAACGGGTAAAGCACACTGGTACTCCAATTTGGAAATAAATGGGAATTGATAACACCCGGTTGCAAGCACCTCAAGCAGCAAATTAGTGCTACTGAGCGAAACATATTACGGTCCGTTCCCAGGATAAACACATGGAATTCGACGCAGAAACCAATGGATATTTGCCGGCTTAAGAGTTAGGAGGCGAGGCGGCGAAAACAAGTGATAGGAATTCACAAACTACAAGACAACAAACTGACAGCCAATAACGCCCAAAGCAAAGGATTCATCTTATCACGTGCAGTCGGAGAATTGGAGTAGAAATGAAAGTTATCCGATGGAAATTTGTCGTTCGAGTGTACCAAGCCTTCTGTCTGAGAAAGGTTACCTATTCGTCTGAACGTTTTCATTCTACTCAATCGACCCAAGTCGTCTAAATCAGTTGTTGAGTTCAGCCCGGTTTGGAATATCCCCTGCATAGTACAAACCTTGTTATGTTTCGCTCGTGTGTGTGTGTGTGTGTGTGTGTGTGTGTGCGAGCGAGCGGGAGAGAGAGGACAAATCTCTAGTTCACCTACAACTAAATAACCGAACAAAATTATTTTATT
>UZAN01039814.1:88052-111135 GCA_900618425.1 Echinostoma caproni | reverse complement strand
TTTTAAAGTCCAGAAACGCGCTCCCCTGAGCAGTTCAGTTCATTGTATCTTAAAAGTATGTCCCACTGTATATAGCAAAACAAATCCATACACATTTTTAACAATGCCTTCCAAGATAGTGTGTCAAAGAAATTGTTCTTCAGAGAACCTAGAAAGGCTAAGATCCATGATTGCCTCCACTGATTTTTCGGTGTTTCCCGATCAGAACCCTCCTGTCCTCAGTGAACATGTTACGGACTACCTTAATTTCTGTTTTGACCAGTGTTGTCCACCAGAAACGGTCTTTATCCTTAAAGACGGATATTCATCATCGCTACTCAAGCAGTTACACAGGCGGAAAGAACAGGCCTATAAACAAGGACAAAGAATCCATGTCAAGCGGCTAACAATTTCGATCAAAGCTGAAATATATCGGTTGAATAAACTGTACATCGACACTATCCTGGGAAACTCTAGTTGTCGTGGAATTTGGAGAGCTATCAACCGATTGTGTGGCAGTAGCCGTAAATACAAAAAGGGAACTGTCGATATTGAAAGACTAAATTCTGAGTTTAGTCCAGTTTCACGGTGCACTGCCCTGCCAGACTTAGTTAGCTCTATGCCAACACCAACTATTGAACCCGCCACAGTCCTGAAACAGCTACTATAAATTAAGTTGAATAAAGCATCTGGCCCTGATGAACTATCACCAGTAGTACTCAAAGAATGTGCGAATACCCTTTCAGACCCATTGACAAAAATATTCAACGACTGTCTCACAAGTGGAAAAATTCCTGATATTTGGAGATTGGCCAAGATAACTCCCGTTCCAAAAAAATATCGTCCCATCGCCTGCACGTCAGTCTTGCTCAAATTATTTGAGAGATGCTTATTACCGTGGGTTGCCACTGCATCTGACGAAGAAGACATATATCAATTTGCATATCGCTCCTCGCGGTCAACACTGGACGCCGTTGCATATCACGTTCATTCAATAATCACAGCACTAGATAAGAAAACTAAGACCGTCAGAATGATGTTCCTAGACTACAAAAACGCTTTTAGCGGTCTTGATCGATCAGTATTGCTCAACCTGATTACGGAAAGTGGTGTAAATACAAACGTTAGCAGACTGATNTAACTCCCGTTCCAAAAAAGGAACCTGGGAAATATCGTCCCATCGCCTGCACGTCAGTCTTGCTCAAATTATTTGAGAGATGCTTATTACCGTGGGTTGCCACTGCATCTGACGAAGAAGACATATATCAATTTGCATATCGCTCCTCGCGGTCAACACTGGACGCCGTTGCATATCACGTTCATTCAATAATCACAGCACTAGATAAGAAAACTAAGACCGTCAGAATGATGTTCCTAGACTACAAAAACGCTTTTAGCGGTCTTGATCGATCAGTATTGCTCAACCTGATTACGGAAAGTGGTGTAAATACAAACGTTAGCAGACTGATCTGTGATTATTTCACAAACAGAAAGCAGTTTACATGTTTCAACGGAAAAAGTCCTCCACTCGCCCTGTTTCTTCTGGTGTCCTGCAAGGTGCAATATTTTCCCCATATTTCTTTTCTATGTATGTCAAACAATTTCCCATTCCTCCTGCATTCATTGGCTGTAAACATACTGATGACGTTGTTATAGGTTGCAAAGCATCTACCTCTGAAGAGGCTTCCGAAATTCAAAGCAAGCTGAATGACGTTATCACTTGATCCTTGTCCCGTTCCCTCTCACTGAATGTCTCTAAATGTCAGGATGTCGTATTCTCCCTCTTGGCCGATGTACCATATTTAGCCCTTACAGATAGGTTCCCCACCCTCTCTGCAAATCAACAACCCCTACCGAAATCAAAAATTGTAAAATTCCTTGGCGTTACCCTATCATGCAATTTATCGTGGTCACAGCACGTTCAAAACACATTTCGCAAAGTTAGAAAACTTTCATATTTCTCACTCCGATTGAGATTAGTTTCTGTTCCCCACAAGCTGATTGTTAGATTTGTGAATGCATGTGTGCTACCCCACTGGTTTTATTGCTCTCCAGTAATTTTCCCCGGTATTTTGAAGAAAGAATTTAATTTACTGACGAGATCTCTGAAACACATCTCTAAATGTAGTGGCATTGTCAGGGATAAACTCGCCGAGTATACTATTGAAAGACATCTAGAGGCATGTGAAAATTTCGCCGCCAAAATACTCTCAGATACTCTTCACCCATTACACAATGAATTTTCAAAAGCTGTTTCTACATCATCCATACGCTCACGATTTAAACTTTTATTTGCACGTACCTGTGCTCACAGAAATTCTGTTCTGCCATATCTAGCACGTCTACTTATAGACAAGGACAAAATTTCCACAGAATTGCGCAACCGCTTGCTTCCTTGACAAACACCTCATTGCTTTCAGTTTCATCATGTAATCATTTTGTAAATTTGAATCCACAAATATGGTGTAATTGCTGAAAATACACCCATACGGGTGCATAAAGCTATTACTGACTGACTTGACTTATTCATCGTACCTGATTGAGGGAGTTATAGGGATTAAGGTATTACTCAGAAATCTCACAAATTTCACGTTTTAAGAAAAGAGAAGAGAACCAATTAGGTTTGAATGGGTACTTCGATGATATTGCTTGAATGATATTATCTTACCCTTTCCATGGCAAATTCCACAGGTGAGATGTTTTTCCACTGTTGAGAAAAAGTTTGGCGCATGAAGCTAGCATATCCGTAGGAACGAGGAACTTCGTCTAAACTGACTACTGACAAGTAGTCAGTTTCTGAACGTCATCCTTCAATTTATACCATGGTTTGAACAGAGGCACTTACGGCGTACATACATTGGGATCCTTCCACAGTTATTCCGATAGCCACTTCATCTTCTTTGTCCACCACAGTGTTCTAATGACGCGTTTGAACGTGTTTCTTCTTTGGACAAGATGGTATGAAGGAGATTCTTTCATAATCAGTGCGCATTATTATCACACCAGCCATTCAAATGCGATCGAAATGTTTGTTATGACCGACTAAGAGCTCTGGACAGCTATTTTATCCTGCTTGGGACTCGTCAGCATTGCTGAAAGTCCTGACAGGGACACAAAAGTTATGCACGGTTGACGAGTCCCAAACAGGACGAAACAGTTGTCCAGTGCTCTTTGTCAGTTATCACTTAAATTTCTATCGCATTTGAATGCATTTACCACGTGGGAATCAACGATCTCCCAAGGAGTAAAACTCACGCTTGTGGAAATTCTTGAGGTTTGACAAACTTCAAACTACCTAATGAATGAGCTTAGTAAATTGAACATGTTTACGTGAAAAAGGCAAATCAAGAGTCCAGCGGTGCATCAAAGGAGAGCCTACAGGGGTAGGTATATAACACATTACTGTACCACCGGCAAACTAAAAGATGGGCAAAGGGAATTGTGAAACAAATGCATGTAAGTGATAAAAAATACCGAGCACCGTTAGGCCACTAACACGAAATATGTCAGCCCGTCTGGTGAAGAAACTTTCGCAAACAAATTACCCATTGCGGTGAGCATACGGCTGTGAGGCGCTCCACTTCTTTTCAACCGTTCTTAGTTCGAGTTGTTGTCAGACTTATGACCAGCCTTCCCCCCCCCCACTCAAGCTTAACAATGTAGATCTATAATTCCTCATGAAGGATAGTTACCAGGACACAAAGAATACAGTACAAACCATCACAGTTTGAATTCCATAGCAAAAGGTAAGCCGTTCCATTTTCTTACGATGGACTCCACTACATTGTGCTCTAGTGTTTAGTTCCCGTCTTGTCCATTGCAAAGTATAGCTCCTTTTTAAAAGAGCTGTATGTTGACTGACTTCCTTTGCACTTTTTGGACTAACGGTGGCGTGGTCCACTTAAGCTGCACATTGAGAACTATACTTCGCATTTAATGGAAGTTCCGGTTCGGTTATAATTGCCATTTCATATCACGTTCTGGACGTTCACACTACTACTCACACAGGCTCGCATTAACACACACGCTGACGCACGAACGCAAGCATAGAACGACTGGACATGGATTATATTCAGGCTATTCCCCAACCCGTTTTGTTGACAGGTCACGTGGCCGTGGGCCCCTCATAACTCGGATAAACCTCTCACTCGGGTTTCCATTCGAGTTTGACACGAACAAGTCGAGTTGTACAGGTAACGCACTATGTTCTTACAATAGAACAGGCGTGCGATTTCGAGACGGTGATCGTGCCCACCTGTTTTGTCCGTCATTTCACCAAGTAGTGGACGCTTAGAGACCCCGATTCGACGGGCCGTGGTAATGATAATGTTTGTGATGTGGCTAGAGTATTGTTCCGGAGCTTCGGAAGGCATAGGATGCGCGAACTACAGGGCGACGGCCGATGTGGATGAAGAGGTGGAGGGTGCGGGCAGACCACTCAACTCGAGAAATTTTCAAGTTTGTGCATGCACTCGGCACTTCAATTATTTGACGGGAATCACGGATAGCGATGCGATAAATAATCTGGTTCGCGCGCAAGCAAGGACGCACGGAGGAGGGGGTCGATACCGAATTAGTAAACCATCTCACCCTTGTATACATGTGGTATTGCTTTCGATATCTATGTCTTGATTGGTCTGTCTAACCCACTGTTTGTTTGTCTGTCTCTCTCTTGCATCGGGGTTTGTATATCACGTGACTCCTGACGTGTCGAGTACTCGAACTGGCAGATATATCTATCCATGCTGGACGGCAAGATTCTGGATAGGGTCTCACAATTCAATATGGACCAAACCATTCAAAGCTCAAATCAAGGTGAGTTCGTGAGTTTTGTTCAAAAAACCAAACTCGAAAGCAAACGTTTTAAAGATTTCGGTAAGCCACCTACACTGAAACAAATTACTGTGAGCCAAATGGAATACTCCGTTAGAATCAGTTCATACACACCACTATTACCATTATTAAGGAAGCCACTGTATTTAGAAATCATACATGAAAGTTTAGCGCGAACGGTACAGTAAATAGTCTGTTCTGTACCACGGCTACAGATAATGTATGGTACATTCTATTTCATCATTTGATAATTTACTAAATGCTCCGGTTATTACTATAGTTATTTCGGGATAATTTATTAATAATATTGATTTGAAATGACTATCCTTCGAACTTCACGTGCACACACAATTCTCAGTTCATTCAGTCAACCATACATTCGGGATTCACCAGATGAACTGAGGATTGTACGTGAAGTTGAAGTTCAAAGGATATTCAGTTGAAATCATTATCAAATATACCACATCACTGTGAGTTAAGTGCGAATTTATTACCTACTTGGACTGACCATTATCCGCTCAGTCACGCATTCGATAAGTACTAGACTTGAGAGAAATATGAACCTAGCGTGGATTATATCCAGACTTTTAACAGTTGAGATTTTGCCTTGTAATACTGCGTCTTGTTTCAATCGTGACACTGTTTACCATTTGTAATACTAATTAATCACAATCACCAACAACTTGTTCATAATATGACACTCGTCGCTGTAGAAACCCTGATTAAAATTGATTTGTTGAAATAAAACAGTTCAAACAGAACAAACACTCAAAGTCTTCTCGTCTAATTGTCTTCTAACTAAACATTATGTGATCCCAAAGTAGTTTATTTAACTCCTAAATTTTGAAATAACTAGTATGTTAGTATTATCATTCGAAGTGATCAGATTGGTAAAAAATGACAGTGAAGTTAGTCGATAGTCCGGGAATAATAAAGTGCAAGCAAATCACGGAAAATTCATGTTGTGTTAGTTACATCCAAACTGATCTCGCATTACAGCTCATCAGTTGCATACTTTATCTAATCAAGTACCGGTCAGAGTAAGAGTAACTACATGTTGCTTTTAGTAAAGCTACAACAAAAGTAGTTTTACCATTCGTTGTATGCATTATTGGATGACGAGCAACGGAATGTAGCAACACGTGTGTGTGTATCTGATTTATAAACTTGTTCATCCGGCTGATCAACTCGGAGTTTGTTTAATCACTCGCGCACCCGCACTGCCCATCCGATTCGGGCAAGAAAGATTGTCGAGTATATGCAGACATACAGCTAGAAAATTTCTGATTTTTCGGTGAAACTACTTTGTGTTTGACAAGAACAGCGTTGCAAACAAGCTGGTTCTCAGTCATTCGTAATCATGCCATTATAGAACGTTAAGTAAGACTAACGATAAGAACAAACAAGGAATGGGAGATTCGAGTCCTAATGGTTCAGCTCCGGCTCCAATCATGAGTGCCTGTTTACTTGTGTGAAATTGATCACGGCGTCAAAAATTCAAGTGATTGCCCACGTGTTGGAGTGGATGAAGTGGGGCAGGGGAGAATAAGTGCTTGCACAAATTGCTTCTGAGCACGTGACCCACCAATGTTCGTGGTATGATGAGATGTGACAGAAGTAAACCGGATCACAATTGGGCCAAATCACTTCACATTCTATCCCGTTCAAAACCGCCAACGATTAGTTTATAACAACTGATAGGGGGAGGTTTAACCAAAGTGCAATAGATATTACAAACTGGGTCAACATATATCAGTTAAAATACTTCAAAGAACAGTTTATGTCGATAATACTGTTTGTTGACCATCTCTAGTTTGGCGATCTCTAATTTAGGTGGAAAATGTTTTAAAGGCAGTACAACAGATCTGCCTCCTTTTTTGATGAAAAATTCTTATGTGATAAATTTGCTTTTGTCTAACCTCAACACCTTTCTAAATGTGAAATGCGGAGTCCCACGTTGTTCGATTACGAGTGTGAGTGAAACGATTTATCGAATATACAATCCGTATCAGTGGTTTTATTCACAACTGACTCTCTAAATGCAATGAGTTGTTAATATTTCTTCCGAAATGCAGCACCATTGAGTGTGCAACTCACCGAGTGATGGATTCAACTCTTTCGCTTGGTGTAAAAAAACGCGATTGAATCATCGAGCGCACGATTTCTTTTTCGCCGAAATCAGATAAACCAAAGAGGTCACCAATACGCCTGTTGATTCATGCAGACTGTATATAATGTCCTAGACCGGTACCAATCCAAAGCCCAAGTGGATACTTTCTTGTCCGGGGTGCCACGTTCATGGTGGAAATGGATATGGCTATTTCGTTGTTTTAATTGAAGACAGTTGATCTGCACAAATTTGAACACGATTGTTCTATTCCAATGTAATTTTTGAACGGGGTTTCATTCATGCTACAAGATAAAACGGGTCAAATGGTGCAATATTCTAAACAGAGCTCCAACTTGAAAAACAGATATGCAGAAATAAAAAATTTTTCTGTTTCGCTTATTTGTGTCCTTAATTGAGAGAAAAAAAACGGCACTCGCTGGAAGATCAGAATGGTGTTTTTACAAGAGGATAAACTTTCGACAAAACGAGCAATTGTTGAGACAAGTGATGCTAGTCTCTTCTTTCTTCAATATCGTTTGATTGTTACTTCTTCAGTGGCATATTCTCAACTTATTATAGGCAGATATTTATTGCACACTCTTTGAGTGATACATTGGAAAGTCCCAGGGAAGGATAACCACTTGTCCTAATAATAACAATAGCCAGTGATCCCAGATTTGTCAAATGGGGATGTGATCGAAGGCGAGATGAGCTGTGCAGATTTATGTTTGTTTTCGATATCCATACGTGAACGGCTTATTGTACCCTGGATTACTGTTTTTGTTACTTATCGGGTGCAGTTAACTGACGTGAATACACAAACTGGATTTATATGCCACCAGTACGATTTTTAACTCCAAAACCCTTGAGAAAACAGTGAGATAAGGAACCCGTGTGCATTTTGATCTTTGAATGAGAGAGAGAAACAGCTCATACAATTTAGTCTTGTATGTAGGGTTAGCTTGATGAATTATTAGCATTGACGAAAACACTTCAATGAGTCCTTGAATAGTTGCAAACACACCGTGAGCATTTCAAATAGAATCGGGTTTTATTCACTGCAATTGTCAAACCGTGTTGTCCAACTTCGTAACTGTCTCAACAGAAACCAGATAATGACTAGTGTTGCATGTTGCGTTTTATTTAGCCCACAAATACGTAGATTTCCATGAATTTGAGCACGTGTTTCGTACGTGATCCCATTCCTTTGGTAAACTCACCATTGCATTCGGTTATTGTATGCATGCACTCCTTCCTTTGAGATGTTCTCTTTACCGCCTTTGTTCTTCTGACCAATCAGTTCCACAAGGTGACCTTGAGTTGTTTGGTTAAGAGCATCTGGGATCATAAATTTCGTTTGGATGCAAAAGTTTCTGTAATTAGAAAAATACATCATTGAGTTTGACGAGGCTGTACCAGGCACCCTAGATTGTTAACAATTGCGTGACGTTTAGAACCGATGAAATATTACCAAGTCGATAATTGGTTAAATCAAAAGCTCTATATCAGTTTGCTTAGTGGATCAAAATGAATTTGTGAGCACCTTTTGTCAGTTTGATATGTGACATGAACCTACATTTGATTGCATCCAAGATGATTGAATAGTTATCGATTTCCATTTTCCACCAATAATTTATGTCAAATTAAATCCCGTTAGCTGCACCTGGATGTGCTTTTAGTTTTCTGATAATCCCGTTCTGATTGGTTTGGATTCGGTGGCAATAGCGGCTCACAATTCCCGAAATCCATTTTCTTCTGACGTACTTACGTGTTTGAAACATTGGGTCCCCTTTATCTAATTCGTTAGAACCGATAGAAGACGAATACTATATATACTGTATACTATACTATTTGTATCCTATCGGTTCTAACAACTACTAACGTGTGACAGATAAATTGAAAGGTTTCGACAACCCGGTGGGAAGAACACGTAGCTAGAATACTCACCTTAGTTTGGCATTGAAATACTGTCAACAAACGGGTCTAGCTTGGAGTGATTGTCTCCGTCACAAGAAGTAACATGCATTCCGGCTTACCCATGTGATAACAGTCTTAAAAGTAGTCACCCTATGGTGATTGTCGAGTATCCTTCGTCTGTATTCCATAGGACAAACAGTTTGAGGCAAATGAAAACTGGCCTAGTAAAGAGGCTTTCCAATTTGAAGTTAACCAAACCGTTTGTAGGTCTAACGTTTGGTATTTTTTTCTGTACAATATTTGGCAGTTAATGAAGTTTATTGCTTCTCTTTCAAGTGAAATGACATCGATTAACAGTCAGAATCGTAATTACGGTAAGCCTGTACGATGGAAGCTTAATCCTCGATTAAAATTAGTGTGTAACCCGAACCACTGGCCAGCTTAGAAAGAAGAAGAGGACTGCAAAAGGCTAATGCACCGAAATCGAGATTGAATGCACCTCTAGAAGGTTGTGGGATCTATTCAGCTACTTTGGTAGGCACTAAGGTAACAGTCATCGATAATGTCTAGCCAAATACACTCCACACGCATTATAGGCCGTAAACGAGAGTTCGTTTTTCTTTCTTTTTGAGTAAGACTACGTACCAGATCCTCAACCGGGTGGGCTCAAGGGAATTTGTAAGTTCATCAACTTGCAATTGCAGCTTTGAACCTTGTCATTCTTGGCGATCGTGTATCACTCGCCATCCCCAGCCATCCCCCTATATAATGCGTTCGCAAAGCTTTCCACTGCATTGTGATAACTAGGCACATAGTGCATGGTGAATGCCTTTCCAACCATTCAGCTTCTTGTGCTCCCATGAACTTAGGTTAACAAACAAGCTTGGTTTTGATGCTTCATCGACCAGGTGGCCCAAGCCAATGATGAGAGGAAACAAATAATTAAGAAAGAATGAGGAGTGCATGATGAGGTGATGTAATTCTGCTAATCAGTCTACCGATACCGTATTTTGTAATCAACGTGACAAAGATCAGGTAAATCGAATTCCTCAGTCAACGATTTCATCAACGCACCACTGTATGATCGTCCACGTGCCCGTCCTGTTTGATTTCAAATTAAGTCCCCACATGCATGGATCATTGAGCAAGATCAACGATACTCACCAACAAGAATTGGATAACATCTGCAACAAATTTCGTTTATCTCATTTCTACTGTCAGCTGAAGAAGCTATGCACTACCGAAATCACGGATAATTTTAAATATTCGTTGGTTTAGTAAATGTACAAACCGGAGTTTATACATATTTAACACCGGCTTACAGACAAGCATGATGCCAACGCCACAACAATAATAACAATAACAGTATTAGGAGGCAGATGGATCGGGATATGGGACAGAATAGAAAGAGGGTGAACCGGTTAAACACACAGAAATGGTAGATAGCTGGGATAAAACGTATTTTGTGTCTGACCATACATTTTTTGATATCTTTTGTGTTGTTTGTTGCTTTTACGGGACATGGAATTTCGACAGGCAGACCGTACAGCATTCGCGCCACTGGCTTCTATTCTCAGCCGTATCTCTTAACGTCTCTAACAAAAGACAAACTTGAGGTTGCTGTAAATCTGAACAGTTTTCAGTGATTAGTCTTACCTTACCCGAAAATCGACCTAACAGCTGAAAGCTAAAGTATACTTACTATTTTCTGTTTTGATGCTTTTGTTTGTCACACTAGAGAGTCCCGTCTAGTGATCCAATGAATGTTTAGCACAAGTTTGCTCTCAAGAGCCCGGAACTGGTGCCTAATGCTTTCCGAGTGGGTAACTAAATGAGTTGAAGAACACTGCTAATTCCAAACACCCGCATATTTCAAACACTGGTAAAAATCAATCTGAGACATTTAAAGTAAAGATAAAGCCTAACGAGACATCACATGAGGTCAATCCTGCGTGGAGTGAGATACAGCAATGTTCAGCTTTCAAATTCATGCATCCATCTGAGGGCGACAGGAGCTTAACCACATGCATCATCTCGCTGTTTCGGAATCACTAACTTTTTTCTATGAGGGGTTCGTTTGTTGATCACTTTCACAGTAGTCAACAAGCATAGAAACAGTGGTACCAAATCAATGGTATACTTCGTTTTGGCCACGTTTTATACAAAATGGTACGGTTATGCAATGCATCATGTTCACAATATGTTCTCCAGTAACGTCAAAATAGCTTCCCGCAAACAGTTCACTGAGTGAAATTTGTTTCGGCACAACCTGATCAAGCTAGAGGAATAGTTAAATCGCACAACTGCATGCAGATCGAGCCATCTCTGTGCTACGCATCTTCATTTCAAGCACGAAACCTGACGGCGGACGTAGAAAGTAACTTACTATAATTATTAAAGACCAATACATCAATTATTTTGTGGATTTCCACTTTGGTGAGAATTAGGTTTGTTGCTGAGGTGAATTTTTCGCAGTGTTTAATCAAAATGACAGAGAAAACTAGCGTATCAGTTCATCAACGCATTCACATATTTTTCCTGATTGATGTAAGGTTTTCTCATCACCCTGAGGACTTGTGGTTACCTGCCCTGTGTAGTTTCTGAAGTTGTAAAGTATATGTTTGGTTTTATTCTGATAACTGGAAAATATTCTTCAAGTGTTTTACTTTGCAATTTGTTTCGCCTCCACACCCCAATGCAGATATAGCAATCAACAATTTATATTTCATGTCAAAGAATTCCATTCCCCCTGGTGCAGAGAAGACCCTCAGCTGTTCAAATGGATGGATCAATTTTTATGAAAGTAGAAACGACCTAGTTAACATCTCTGATCCACTGACCTTGAATCCGCCCTCGTCGTATGGATCGATGGCTATTCAAAGCGGGGACGCGGTCGCAAATGGCGAGACACTTGTGACCAGTTGGACTACATCTTGGTCGTCACGATCGTCTCATTCGGGAAGCCCCATGATACAGGTCGGTTAGTTATCCCGATCGACCGACAATGGTCATTCTGCATCGGCTCATTCTGTGGAGCTTCTGACTAAACATTTTGAAACTTTTGACAGCATTCAAATACGACGGAAATGTTTGTGATAACCGAAAAGAGCACTAGACAGCTGTTTCGTCCTGTTTTTGACTCATCTAGTGCTCTTTGTCCATTATCACGAGCATTTCCATCGCATTTGAATGTATTATCTCGTGAAAAATTAACGATCTCCCAAGGAGTGAAACCCACAGTAAAGACCATCAAGAGTGCCTAGTGCCTCTGAACAATCGAATGGGCTAATCCGAGTTTGATACTATATATTTTGACAGTGCTTCTTAAATGGTACATTCAAAATATCACGTCAAATGACAAAAAATGGATACATTTTAAATCGACAGCAAGATAAGCTCATATTGAGAGAAACGATACTGCAAAAGTTAAAGTGCCTTTTTAGGACCTATGTACTACCTTCAGGATTCGATATATTGGATCGAAGGTTTCCATCTAATTTTGCTGCACAACGGCAGAAGCTTTTCCTAACAAACGGAAACAAACTAAGTGACATTATTTAAATTTAAAAGAATGATTTTTAATCGGTGAGACAAACAGAAAAACTTTTGATGGCACTTTTATGTCGGGTTGATCGAATCATTCATCAAACTTCTATAATTTTTACAGGAGGGGGCAAATATATTGCCGCCGTGTTTCAATAAAGGAAAATTGCAATCATTCTGTGATTCACGAGATCGGAGTTTCTTTCTGACGGTGCCTAGTACCAGAATCGTCTCCATTCGGATAGATTTGAGTATACAATGGACAGAGTGGGGACATACTTGTTAGATAGTTGACCTCTTACATACTGAAGCAGCTGCCGTGAAATTCTGAGACGTCCCCAGATGACAAAAATGCGGATTAACTTTCTGATGCAATTATGGAAACATTAACAAATTATTATCAACTTTCACGTTATTGTGTTATGCAGTTATGCAAATAAGCATGCAGTCTTATCATAGTACTCGTAGTCAGTTATTGTTCTATCTTTCCATGTGTTGATTCAAAAACAGGTAAAGGTCATATAGTTTGTTTGACATTGATTTATAGACCGACCATTATGTATTCAATTATATATTATCGTGCATCTTTTTCATCATACCAAACCCGCATGAATTATTTAAAACGCTACAAATAAACCTAATATGTAAACGGTCTAACAGCATTTGAAATGTCACATTACACGAGAAACATGACATCTTTGCAAAGCAGTTGCTTGCAGCAAAATTATACAACTTAACTACTGATGTGTATATTAAGTAGTCTCAAGATCTTAGTTATTCTCCATACTGCTTTATAAAGATCTTCAAAATAAGTACGTGTTTCAGATTTTCCAACAAAGCCATTTTTAAATTATCAGGAAAAAAAATTAATCGATCGATACCTCGTGGTTGGTATTTTGTTTTCCATTATCCTCTGGTCTCCCTCTATTTCTATCTCTCTCGCTTCATGATTCGGGCACTCAACGGTTGCCTGTAATTTCTAAAATAAATAAAGCCACGAAGAAATACCTTTTGAGCTGTTCATAATTATCTTTTTTATCTAATCGTAAGGCCTAATTGGTGTGAGAACCGTAGGCTTTTAAACCTTAGCCCACTTTCCTCTCAAAGTATTGCAGCACCCAAAGCTGTTTGCCAGTATTTCATGAGTAGGTAGTATTGAACCGAGTAGAACCTAAAGAACTAATTACCTCATTGAGTCATGGTTTTGGTAGATAATGAAGGATAAGCGTCTTTTTTAAGATCGGGGACTGTATTTGTACCTAGCTAATTTTTTGTGGTACAGTTAGCATCCATGTGTTGGTTCGAACTACACAGAGGTCACTGATGTTCTCACAACTCAATCGTAATTATACCTACAATTAGGGTATTACCAAAAGCATCTTACAATGACAAGTGATTCTCTGATGACAGGATGATCGACAAGTGATAGATTGCGTCATACTGCCGGAAACTGATAACACTTCATTACGGTGGTAGTGCGGCTGAATGAATTGAATGAACTCAGGCTACAACCGTATTGGGTCTAAGACTTTGTGTTTGAGGTCTAACGAAAAACCATTCGAAGCAACTTCAATACTTTATTTTACTTTTCAGGCAAATTGGAATTTTCCAGCATCTCAGGAAGAACATTACGCATTACCTTCTTATCCCCCCACGGTTCATAACCCACATATAGTCAGTACGGAAGAACAATTGGTCCGTTCCACTTGCTCTGTCCCAGTCATGCCTTGTCCAACCAATTTCCTTCAGTCCCCAAAGCAGATCACTCCCGTTAAAGCATTGAATGAAGTGGTACAGACTGTAATTGAACCCACTCTGGTCAATGGCCCCATGGAAAACCGAACACTGTGCGTGGAACTACCCTGCTCCCCACCCTCGCCCACATTCCTGGACTCTATTCTGTCTTGTACTGAGCCATCCGACGAGCCTCGGAACACGCAAAACTCCAACATGATTACTACTTGTGTAGATCAATGCTCCAGAAATTCCAATCTACTCCATGCGTTCTCAAATCGACGGGATGAACCTGAACCAGTTTTGTGTAGATGGGTGAACTGTTCATTGGTAAGCGTTTCAAAAACAAAACAGGAGCATTTTTCACCATAACTGAACGAGGTAGCCAATTTTTTCTGTTGGCTATGTCTCACGTGATCGGAGTTTTATTTACGTGGAAAAAATTGTACCCATTTACTCAACGTCATTTGTTTGGCTTTTTTGGTTTGCAGAATTGGTTATTTCTATTATTTGACCATGCGCGTTGTTTTACTACTTGCTTAGCGCCCACAAATTGTGGTAAATCAATAGAAAGTTCAGCTTCTATGCATCTATTATTTTTCTGAATGAATTGGGTGTTGGCACGACCACTTATCCGGGCGGACTTCGGAGCCCGCCAAAGGTTATCACGGGAGATCGACATTCTGGTACAACTGTTAGAAAATATAATAGCTACAAGAACTGAACGCACACTTCTGATAAATGATGTCAGTTACCGACAATGATTTGGCATCTATGGGAGATGGTGAGATGAACCAACCTGAAGACGAGGGTAAGTACTAAAACCTTCACTTATAAGAGAGACCTGAAAGAGGCAAACCTCATACACCTCCCAACGGATTCGGAATGAACTAATTGATAAGCTGAAAGTATAGTGGTATTCTATACAAAATTGCACAATCGCAGGAGGGCAAGAAAACCAGATGTCACTGGAGTTCCTAAAAATAGGTCGAATAGATTCAGTGGATCAACGAGGAGCAAGAGATCAATTTATAATAAGGCAAACATACAGTTCACGTCAGGCTCATTTGCCGCTAATTCTCTGGTTGAATCGAAAACACCGATCGAAGGCCATTGATCTTGTCCTCATTTGCGGTCAGATACGGTCAGGCGTTGGGAAGACCAGGCCGATGATTGCGAATTGTTGCCAGTTAAATCGAGGCGAACAATTCTTAGCACTCGTCCTGTCACTATGAATTTGCTGTAAACCGATTGTATGTCTACGGGTGTTCGAAATGGACAAACAATATCTGATGAAGCATGTGAGACTTAGCTTGTGCACGCAGATTGTGTGTTTTTCATTGAGCTGAGAAGGGAACAGATCAGCTTTTAGTTTGCAGAAGGTATGCCAAATTGGAGAAGCAGTTGAACATTTCTCAAAACATGTCCCTTCCAACTTGCATGGATTAAAGTTAGAATCATCCCCCGAATATTTTATACTTAACTTAGCGTGCTTACTGTCGAACGTGAATGTGTTGATGAGTGTCTGCCGGAATCTGACCACCAATCCGTCTGGTTCCATCGGTACGGGATATGTGAGGTCACCACGACAGCTCTGGTTGTGACAGCAGCACAGTGCGAATATCACAGTCAAAACTGAGACACCTCAGTGAGTTATTTCAGCCAGTGTCGCATTGGACTTCTATAGGTTTTCGGTCCACCTAGTCGATGGAAAAAAACAAAAATATTAGCCAGCAGGTAACACCATTCATACCTCAGGGTTTTTTGGGGTGGTTATTTGCTGGTACTGCTCTGGTGGGGCCGCAATTTATACATGATTATTACCGGGTAGCAAACAAGTGTGGTGTGAAAACGATTGCGTTTTGTTCGATCGGTCTCGACCAGTCCGTCACACATTCGTGTGCGGAACGCTTTCCATCAGCTGATTGAGTGACTGATCTTTGGGGCTTCTACTCTGAGATGCATTGAATGCAAAGTTTACTTTCAAATTTAACCACATTTGGAAGTGGTTGTCTTGGAAATATAGCACTTTTGTCGTTGTTCAAAAGGTGAGTGATTTTTTAGAAACTCCTGCATAATACCGTGTTCCAGCGGGATAGTATTCATCGAGTTAAGGAAAGAAACTTATGGAGTTATATTTTAATTTGAGAACTATTTGTAAGTTCGGCTAACAGCAGACAAACACACTTTGTTTTTGGAAGGCTATAATCTATGTCCACTGTTGAGACAAACTTCTCTTTATCGCAAATGTGATACACTAGAGGTGTATTGATGGGAAAAAATCGCTCTGAAATGTTCGTTTTTGTCCTATACTATCCTGGTCTCCAACAACACCTCGTTACAAGACAATTGTTTGATAAGTTTGATCTAATTTCTCTTCCATTTTCTTTCATTTTCCACTCACGTGTGTGGTGTTTTGGGCGACAGACCCTACCCAATCAGAAAGCTCTGGTCACTCATATTGAACTGGCTCACATAGCGCCCTATGCGGTATCCAAAGAGTATCGATGTAAATGGGTCGGGTGTCGAAGACAGATGAAACCGTTCAATGCACGCTACAAACTGCTAGTGCATATGCGCATCCACAACGGGGAGCGACCCAGCCAATGTACGGTGAGTTGCTCGTAATGTTTTGGAAACTGGTACAGATAGGTTGCGTCTGAGCTGAAATTCAGTTACTTACCTAAATCAGGCTCTTTGTAGGGGGATAATTCTAAGTAACGTCAGGGTGTCTCATGAGTTAGATCGATTAGTGTATACAAGATACAAGCCACTAATCCACTGACGCTTCTCTGGGCAAGCACTGCTCATTGTCCAGGTCTTCGCAAATGCAATTTCATTTTTTCAATACCGCAGTAGCTGCATCCAACGAGTTCTGATCGAGTCTGTAGATCAAAGATGAGACCACTCAGGATAATCGAGTCTATTGGTCTCCAGCCGGAAAAAGCCAAAATAGTTTATTTTTGCCCTTATAAGATGACCGATCACGCTCTCAAATTTCCAATCGATCGAAATTAAAGTTGATACTGTGTATGCAAACAGATGAAAGGCAGCCCAGTTGACGAAAAATAATTAATTTTTCATTGTTTTTTAATAGATTTGGGTATTCATTCTGGTTACAATCAATATGCAACATAAATGATGCTCAAAAAACAATTACGTCAATGATTTGCAGCTTGAAGCTTCAGTTAAGCGGCGATATTTTTGATCTTTCAAAACGTAACTCAGGAAACTGGTGATACAAACATGATGTTAGTGCAGGCTCAGATTTTCATTTCACGACAGAGTACCATAAAATGCAAACACGCCTACACTTTAAGCCAAGACCAGAAACCGTGAACCGGATGTGACTTGTTAAACGTTGGTTTGGCCTGCTTGGAACACAGCCTAAACGTCTAAGTCCATGGAGCGCTATCCCAGTGACCATTCAGCGATCATTTTACTCGCATCAAACGTCTCCTTTCGATGGGCTTTCTTGAAAACGGTCGTAATTCATCGAGTTGTACTGATGTATACACGTGTCCCAGGCGATAAAGTCGAAAGGAGCGATTCTCAAAAGCCAACCGAGATTTCACCATCCTAAATGTGGTCTAGTCCGCTGTATCATTGCCAGTTGAAACACAAAGCCCAAGGTGGATGAACATACTAAAATGTTCAAGCTGCAAACCACCGAGAGAAAGCACCATTTCAGAGCGGAGTATATTCGATACTGTCTTACCTCGATGCCACTTGTTCTCAAACCTGCCTGAACTACCTAAGTATTGGAATCGAGTGGATCAACCTAGTCAGCGCAGCCTAGATCAGACAGTTTGTCAGCTGAAAAGTTCCACGCGGCCGTCTTAATGCCCTGGCTAAGCTGCGTTTACGGCATCATCGATTGCGAAATCAGCGAGACCCGGTAGCCTTCCGTATATTGATCAAAAACGCATATACCAAGGAAAGTTAAGAGTAAGTTCGGATTTTTTCAGTGTGAGAATACAGCGAATTCAATATATACAAATTCTTCTCAGGTATACAGATCATGGGTAACCAATCCCATAACGATGTTCTATTATCAAAGTCGAATACTGCACCAATGTTTCGGGAAGTAACGCTTTTTGGCTCTCTATAGATATAGCACTGAACAAACAGCAAGCGAATAGTAAAGACAGCCGGACACAATAAAATCCGCAGCCATAACCAAACTGAACTGGATAATAAAGATTTCTCTCACCTTTGGGCATTTTTGTAAATTTTAAGTCCCATGAGTGATTCAGCGGACAGGAAATATTGAGCGCGAAGTAGCGGGGCTAGAGCAGTTGGCCACATAAACAAATAAATGAACCCAGTCCAACGCTCACTGGTCGACACACTGACGAAAGACGTTTGCTGGCCAGTTGCTTGAAAAAGATGCCACAGTTGCATCACGTTTTCTGTTACTAACGAATTACAAAGTAATGCTACACACGAAATAAATAAATTGAGAATGTGTGAGATTGATGGGTGGTGGGTGTGTTTTGAGGGGCTGGAAAAAAAAGTGAAACTGTAGAATCGGCAAAGCGGACAAAGTTTCACCATGCACTCATATGAAGCATTCGGGCCTGAAAAGATACAAAAACCGGGCGCCACTGCCGTCGGGGATTATCACCTCATTCCATGTCTCCATCCATCTAGTACCCAGTCTCTCAAACCCCAGCCTGGAGTGAACGAGACCCCTACTGCACCCAATCGCTTGATGCAATACTTCATGCCTCCTCTCCACATCACATGTTGATCTCCACTGATCCGAATCAGTCATTCTATTTTCTTCCAGATGGATAGAAAGGCCTTTACCACTTGCAGTCCCGTGTAGAAATGATGAAACAAGCACCCGGACCTGTGGACATGACTTCGCTCTGCTTTATATAATAGGCAGTATCGAACATGAAATACCACGCAGATCGAAACAACCACCGGTTTTTGAGAACGATGAATACAATTTCTTGTACAATATTGTATTGTAAAAACACCACTGGACCACGGATTAAATTTGAGTAAAAGCTGTAGTATCTTCTATCGTTCAAGAAGTTGTGACGATTATTCTGGATTCAGTTTGTGTCAGGCGAGGAGGGCTTTGAGACATTCACTGGTATTGTAAAAGCTGGATTCAAGCCATTTGCGGAATCATTTGTGCAAACTGCATTACACTGAACCTGAGAATAAATCAATAGACAGCAAGGGGGAGCTTTGATAACAAAAAACCCGAACGTGTGAATTGAAAGATAAGAGGAGACTGAGAAACGTCTCTCAGGTCCCGATTCTCGTGAAGATCATTAGAGCTATGAAAAGAACCTTGCGTAAAAAGATTTACGGAAGCTTATTCATATCGTACCACGGAACCCATTATGTAACCAGGGAACAATACTTTCCACTCTTTATTAAATCTAAAATATAACTTCCAGAAGCGACAACGTAAGAAGACAGAATTAACAGAAAGTAGCTAGCTAATACATATTACTGACCTGTTTATATCGTCCGTATTTCTAACCAGAGCCACATTTAACTAATCCATATGTACGCCAGTACGATAAACAGAAATGCTAACGATGAACGCTTAGCCCAAATCTCATTGAGGAGACGTGAATGACGTTTAGTTTGTTTGTTAGTTTAGTGCCCTGACAATTGGTTTAAGCTTTCAGCTTCACCAACTTTACAACCATCTTCTTTTACTGGTGTGTCCAGGACAACCATTTCCACTAGATAAGATACTTTCATACCAGGGAAAGTCACATAGGTGACACTTTTGTAAACGACGGTGTTGATTGTTGTTTTTGTAACTCGGTTGGTATAATATGATGTTCAGTTGTTCGTCGAGCTTGGCAATTGTATTGCAAACGTTTCATCACCAATCGAGGTGACATCCTCAATGCAGTAATCCAGTTACTGCATTGAGCGTGTCACCCTGATTGCTGATGAAACGTTTGCAATACAATTGCCAAGCTCGGCGAACAACTGAACATCAGTCACATAGGTGTTTAGAAGCATGAAAAGATTATCAGTGAAATATATAAATGACGGCAAATAGATTAATTGGTCAGATTGGTGACCTTGATCAATATGTCAAGCTTAGGCGATTGCTAATTAATAAATCTTGATTTCTCTGGTTAGCTTTTCAGGTTCATCAGCAGTTCCTGATGATTCTACCACAGCTTTTGAGAGACACACAACGTCGGATATATTCCGTACTCACCAACACAAGTATAAACCTATTTGTCATTTGTTTCCTTACTTTCTTGCACACGCACATACATTCACTCCCAATCAACTTTGTACAGTATCCCGGTTGTCACAAAGCATTCTCACGCCTGGAGAATTTGAAAATTCATATGCGTTCGCATACGGGGGACCGTCCGTTTGTCTGTCCACGAGAGGGATGCAACAAAGCGTTCTCCAACAGTTCCGATCGAGCTAAGCATCAACGAACTCATATCAATACGGTGGGTGAGAATCAACGGGTGAAATGTCTCAGGTTTTGTTTTGTTTTGTAAATTCGAACGCATTATATTGTGTATGTATAATTTATTTATGAATTTATCACAAACTGGACGCTTTTATCAAGACTAGCTGCGGAAAAAGATAATAATAATAATAATAATAATATAGACTAGGTTGTTTACGTGCTTCTAGCAGAGTTTGTCGTGTGAGAATAAACCTCATTGGAAGCGAAAAACGGGATTGCTTACAGTCGAGAACTGGAAACAAGCGTAGGGAACACGCGATCCACGAGACTGCAAAATTTATATTCTCCCAAATCAAGCATTTCGACAGTTAAAACGACAGAATGCTGGGTAATTGCTACGGTTTGCCACACCTCTGTACAAAAAAACAGAATTCGTGGTTAACCTGGCTTGGGTATGGTGTTTCTGATCAATAAGCATGTTCTCTCATCTACTCTCTAAACCCTTCCAATTGTGTGCACTAAGCTGCAAATTCATCTGCTAGGATAAATAAAGCAATTTGCGTGTGATTTTATTTGAAGTGTGACTCGAACTTTTACCTTCGGATTGATTTATCATAGCTGAGCGATTTGGTTATTTGAAGAATTTCACATAATGGTTTCTACACAGTAGAAGAAACAATGTGAAACAGTTGAATGCAACCTGTTCTCTGATGATGATTGCCCTCTCTCTAATAGAAAGGAACTGAAAATACTTGAAAATTCCGTTACAGTCTGAAATGTAACAATAAATTTCTTTGGAAGCGAGAGGCGTGATAACTTGGAGGCGAGAACTAGAAATCAGTGCAATCAATGAGTAAGTAACGAAAAAAACGGGGTTTCAGAGCAAAACGAAATGTGGGGTTAACAAGAAGCGCTAAAAAACAGATTGGTTAGAAACCATGCGGGGATAATTGATTGGGTAATGGGTAAACACCAACGAACTAACGATGGACCAAACTGTCTCTGCTTTGTATACAGAGAATCTAATTGAACAGTCATATGATGATTACCTCAGAGATAGGCAAATATGGAATCCCACAGAAACTGATAACTGAATCCTCAATCCATCCTTCTTGAACTACGAAAGGAGCTTCTGGATCTAGGAGATAAGCGAGGATGAGTCTTTTCTTCATACTTTGATCTTTAAGTTAGTGTAACAAAGGGCATAAACTCCTCGGGTAGGAACTTTATTACTCAGGTGCAGTGTTAATGAATGCGGGAGAAAACAACGAAAGAAAGAAATCACCTTTTGACAGAAAAAGAGCTCAAGTGAATGTCAGGAAGGTGCGTTAAAAACGTTATTTCGAAGAGCCTGTTTGAGTGATGACAACAACTATGAAATTTTGGTTGCTCAACAGAGATGGTAACGTCAATAAAGTGCAACGAGAGCAATGGATTTCCCCATGCAAAGATCCTATTTTTTCACACGTGGATTTCTGAAGAAGAATTTGTTCATAACATTAGTGTTCTGAAAGAAATGCTTGGTGTGCTAAGTCTATTAAGCAAGGCTACAATAATGACTTAACAGACTGATCTTTCAATTCAACCATTTAGAGAAATGTTCCTTATTGTAGAATGTTTTTATCAAAACAACAGGGTCCCGTTTTTAGTTCGTTGTCTCGGTGCTATTCACCATGTATTCGCTTTTACACAGAGCACCATCAACTCAGGTTGCGGCCGAAAGGGAAAGGCTGGCTTGGTCATTTACGGAGATAGCCTAAGGAAACTGAGCGTTCTATTCCACGGTGTTTGATAGCTTCCTGATTTTCATCCATTTTTTCCCCTCCACGGATGTTAAAGTGGGACCTGTTTACATCATCCGTTGTCGTAAAAGCACGAAGTCATTTGAGATCTCAATAAAGCATCTAAATCATATGAAAGGGGTAGATCATGGGGGTATTTGGGTATTGGAAATGAAGGGTAGAGTAGGTCGAAGACAGTGTTTATCTCATCCAGCATGCTCCATTTTAATCTTATTAGAAATAACGCTTATCATACTCTCGTCCCGTTTTCATCTCAGAGCATTTCTCATCCTGGCTTTAAACCAGTTCCATCCGAGATGGGATCGTTGATGCGTCGAACTGGTCGCTTGGAAGCCTGAGCACAGCCGTCACTTGGTTCCATTTTTATTGCCAAAATAGAGAACAAGCAAACAACAAATGCACAGTTATCACAGGAGGCGGTACTCCGGTGCCTTTGAAATTCCCTATCCGTGAAGGATTGTGGCACAGGATGCTACGCATGTGCCGTGATGCCGACATGTGTAGTGCATGCTTGTGGATGTGTGGGTGCAATCTCGTGCGATGCGGTCTGGTAAACTCATCCGGCGTGCGACATGCGTGCAGAAAATCTAACCAATTATTGTCACTCTCGTATGAGCGTGAGAATGTGGCGTATCGATGATAAACAAGCACACACACACACACACGAGTAATGACCTCATCGGAGTTCAGTTACAATGATTCAATGAATCATTCTGAGTTTGTCTTCAGAATGGTCTTCCCGTGTGT
>UZAN01039814.1:36678-78740 GCA_900618425.1 Echinostoma caproni | reverse complement strand
GTAAAAATAATGGGATTCTCGACTTCCTGTCGCCTCCGATCCACGAGGAAGATGTCCCATCGGCAGCCATCCCAGTTTTCCGGCTGGTTTCGGGCGATGTAGAAACTAATAAATATCAGAAAGAAGACGACCTGGTGCGAATCATCTGTGAACATCTGCGGTGAAAAACGAAACCGGAAGAAACCTCACCAGAAATCTGAGACTTATTGAAGATCTGGAATCGCCTGAATTTAAACAATGAGACCTTGGTGGTTGAAGTGGACATGGAACACGGACTGAGACCTAGGCGACTGCCATTCATCCCAGCCGGCCTCCGCGAAAAAGTGTTGAAGCTTGNACACGGGACGGCAACGAGTTCTCGATTCATTACGACGTCGCGCGTTCTGGCCAACGATGCGCCGGGATGTAATTGAATACATCCGTTCTTGCCCCGAGTGCAAACACAATAAATGCACTCCGCCATCAACACCGCCAATGCAACCAATAGACACACAGAGAGTACTTCAAACCTGGGGATTGGATGTGCTTGGACCTCTACCTATTAATCCAAGCGGGAACAAGTACATTGTCGTGATGGTCGAATTCGTATCTCGCTGAGTGGAAATGGTACCAACCTCAGATCAAACAGGAGAAACGGTTACTCGGATATTTTTAGACAACGTGGTTGCACGATTCGGTAACCCGGAAAATATCATTACCGACCAGGGACCGTGTTTCAAATCGAAGATTTTTCGGGAGGCCTTAGAGCGCTGGGGCATCAAAAGAACAAGCACATGCCCCTATCATTCGCAAGCCAACGGAATGACTGAAAGGTTCAACAGAGCAATGAAGGAATGGCTCAATAACCATCGCGATGATTGGGAAGGAAGCCGACCGGAAATCCTTTTCCACTACAGAAAAACATCTCATTCGACAACCCTTCGAAATCATATACAGTAGAGAACCCAGAATGCCTCCTAATGCGTTTATCGGAAGATCTGGCAAACAGCTCTCTACGAAGGAGCGAGACAAGCTGGAGAGAGGAACGGTTGACAACACCAAGCAAACCCAGCGGTGCAACAAGGCAAGGTACGACAAAGAACACTGATCACAAAATTGGCAGCCGTTCGTACCGGGACTGTTGGTAAAAGTTAGTAACCAAGGCAGACCCGAAACAACAGAACCGGAAATTTCAAGCAGAGGTGGATGGGTCTATTCACTGTTCTAAAGAGGAAGAACGCCAGTTTTCGGATCAAGCAGGGTCCTCAAGGAAGATGGGTAAATGGTAAAGAATCGGAGCGATGGTATACCCGCGGCAATCGTTTTAGAGGAGGGGCAAGTGTGATGAAAGACGGTAAAAAAGAGTCCTGGCTAGCGACCGAATCAATAATGTGGATCATCCGACCAGACGCGCAGACGCAGCAGCGGGAAGTGACACGCGAGACAATGTTGACTGCCACCCGAAACTAGCGGATGGACAATTAAAGCCCGACAGACAGTCCGCAGCTAACGGAAAAGTTATCCGCCGAATACCACAACGCATCTCGCGACGCGATTAGGTCAAACCAGTCGGAATAGCACGCGGAAGAACAGGCAACGTACGTGCCAAGTGCGGACCAAAACCAACAAGAAATGACCCACAGAAAGAGGCATAAATCATCCCGCCGCGAGGTTGAGAATTGATTGTATATAATCGAACGTATACACCGTTTGCTTTTGAATTGGATCAATAGACGTTTTTCCCAGCCATCTCGCCTTCTCGCTACAAAATGACCCAATAGAGTTGATGTAATTTCCTTGGACTTCACGGACACCCATCATGGCAGAGATTGTTGAATCATGTTACACGACGATCGTAGACGGTAACCTGATCAAACAACGGGCAGGTTTAATTTCCTGAATTAAAAATAACCTTCTTCTTGAAAACACCTGATGAAGAAGGATTTCTTTTACTGAATTTGTAGACAACGCGCGGTTGTCATTCATATGTCTGAGATGCAACGCTTCTCCTGCTTATGCACAGCAGACAACAACTTCAGTTTCGAAGGGCAAGCTTACCAACAAATAGATGGTGCGGCGATGGGAAGCCTCTTGAGGTTTATTTTCTCAGACCTAATCGTCACTAAGTTCGAGGACGAACTGGCACATACTTTAGATAAGTTTGTATTATTCAGAAGATACGTTGATGATATACTCAGTGTAGGATAATATTTATGAACAGTTTGCACAAGAATATCCATTTCTTGCTGAAAGAAAATGAAGAAGATCCCCTTGAATTTTTAGAAATTCTAATGACAAGGATGCAAAACGGAACGATTCGTGCGACTATGTACCGCAGGGTCAATATGTACACTCTGGTTGTTGTGTGCTAATCAACTACAAGTGAAGTATGATAAAAAACGCTATTCCATCGAGTACAAAGCACTTTTACTCGCGATGGCTTACAAGCGGAGTTAGACGAGCTTCAATCAATTCTCGTCGAGAACGGTTACCCGGGCAGTTTCACTAATAAGTCCAGTCGGACACCAGAGCAGAAACCAGCAGCATAAGACGGATGTGCAACACCGTAAATTAACAGGATCAGAGCCCATGTTGGGTTAGAAGGCGAGTTACCGAATCATCCTCCAGTTTGTCCCCTCAAATCCAAACGCATGCATCGCCCACCACTAACACGCTCCATTGCTTTAAACCATTACCAACCCCAACCCTTACCCAAGGACACCGAACATATAAACAGCCTGCATCATCTGTCGCATGACATCTGTTGATGATAAATCGCGGTCCAGACCCAACAAGCTGATTTAAGGCCATTATTGCTACCACCGACCCCCGGCTGCTTAGGTTCGTGAAGTCGGTTGCGATTAGAAGATGCAATTCTGGCCTGTGTGCATAGAGAACCGTCAACCACAATATCAGCTTGTAAAATCATTTGGTACTGCTATATTCATGTCGCACCACATAAACGGTTGTTTTCTGCCGTATTCTACTAGTTTGATTCACCCAATCTGCCTTGGCATAAATTGTACAACCTAGCTTTGTTGTTGTTTAGTGGTTCACCCTGCGAATTTCCGGTACTATGCAAACATGAAGTTAAATCTGGCAAGCTGTTTAAATTGTAAGAGATGCGTGATACGTGTAAGATTGTTAGGCTTAATCGTGAGAATTCGATTGGATTCTACGATGAACATCATAGTGTAAAAGCAAACGAAGCATGATTTGCACTGCTGGCGAAACCCAATCAGTCTAGCGGTGTTTCCTAAAGTTTCAGGTAATACCTTGTTTGGTCCGTACAGGACAAAGTTGCCTCTATAATCAAATCAACTGATCCACTAATCATGTGTTCACTGTGAATATCTTGAGTTGTGATACCGGTCATGCAATTCGCACAACACGTTAGTAGCAAATACGAATTCTGCTACTGTATTGTTGTAAGTAGGTAAATTCTCTTTATGGAATTGACATCCATTCCTCGTCTCACAACAGGTTGTCTCCCATTCTATTGCATGTGCATCTTCAGTTGGATTGGGGTAATCAAACAGATGATAGTATTGTAATAGGCGACACCAGTTGGCTCTTAGGAGGAGCGGGAAAAAATCGTTTAGGCCAAGTTTTAAAGTATCTCTTATCCGAAATTTTAATTGGTAGGTAATATTCATAGTAATAATGGTAGCATTAATAGTCGGAGTATGATGAACATTATCATTACGATCACAATAGTATAATGAGTATTATTATTGTAACCAATAGGTAGAGGAGTGCTAACTTCGAAGCGTTATATTGTACAGCTCAACACAATCCACTGTTCAAATTTTATACACGGGAACAGGAAAACTGGAATACAACATACACTCGAGACAGCGTTTTACTTTCCGNCCGTGACTAAAATGTATCCATTGACCCTAATAAGATTGACCTAATAAAACTCCCGCGCTGATAAAAGCGTGCTTTTCACCATAGTATGTAGAAATTGATAGGAATCATGTATACTTTTTGACCTAGGGCTGAAGAACGGAACTTCGTATCTGTGCTAGGTGCTGTGGTTTTCAAGTTATTTTGCAACAGAATGCAGAGTGTGGCTCAGTGCAATGTGAACCGAGCGCGCAAGTACTTGCTTTAAGCGAATAGTCTAATGTTTTTGGTGAATTCGAGCAAAATTGGAAAAGGAGTTCATATATGCATGTGAATACATCAGAAAGGTTGTTAACTTTTCAAAATAACAAACAATGCCATATGGTCAGTACCTTTGTTTTCAGCTTTATGTGAAACTGGCTGGGCTTTTTTTGCAAGTGACTATTGAGGATACACGTTAGCAGGTTCCGACTTTAGTTGGGTGTTCCGTATCCCACTATGGTTGCGTGTCCATGATTCATCTGTCTGTCCGTTTACCAGTCGAATATTTCAGTAGCTTATCATATCTTGCAATATCTGCTATTCAATTTACAGCAGAACGATGCTAAAGTGTTTAAACCAAACTAATTCGTACACACAGATAGAGATCTATAAGGTTTATGTATATTGGTAAAATACATTATTTAGCAAACTGTTTACGTACTCAGGGTCCATCTTCATTTTGCATTTTACTTTGATAGCTCGTGAAGTCTCTCAGTTGATTCATTTCACTCGTGGTAATCGCTATCACTATCTCTATCATCGTCTGTCACTACAGCGCGTGTTGAAAAGCTAGCAGTGGGATTTGTCCTTTCTAGCCGCTATAGAATAAAGGCTTTCTTTCGTTGAGAGACAAATTTACCTTTTGGTTTAGTCAAATGGGTCTCCCTAAAGTGCCCAGACATCCGAGTTTGAGGAAAAGGTATTTTTGAATCAATTATGTTCCCCGGAACTAGAGCGGCATGCAATGTTGAGAACTTATCACTTTCTATTTTGTGTTTTATAAAATGACGTTAATACATAATATCGAATCCAACTTCTTTCAACAGCCTACATTGCCAATGACTGGTTGGATGACAGGCCCGTTCGAACAATCGATCGGTGGTACACAACCGTGGTCCAGCACTTTCGCACAACCTTCGAGCGTGGTACAGCATCATTGAAGTGAGGATTTGCCAGCGAACAGGAGTTTCAAAGCTAATGGCGGAATGCAAAGGCATCTCAGATCATTACTGTACAAAGACAGCCGAACCAATGGGGTTAATTTTTTACCACAATGTGTCGCTTATTTCTTTTCGGATTGCTTTAAATTGAAAATTTGCATTATACCACTTAGAGTTTAATAGTAACCAGATTTGCCACGAATGTAACACAGTGCACGATTGCACGTAATGAGTCGTCAAGCGAAAACGGCTATTTAGTGAAATTTGCAAAATGGTGGGGTTAATAGCAGTTTTTTTTTAAAAAAGACGTCTTTTGTTGTTTAANTGAAATTCAGCAGTTAGACATAGATCAGAGAAAATACAAATTATCTACTTATTTGTATATTACGCACGTCTGATCCAAACTATAGGTCACAAATCCTAGAGCAATAATCGTTGCAAAAAGAGATACTTCCATGACGTGTTCGTGGGCGCAATACTGCCAAGTTGTCCGATTCCAGGCAGGTGAATTTTCTTGTGGAATTTCAGCCAGAGCCTTTGATTAGCCAACGTTTGACTCCTAAGGTACCGGGTGGTGTGCAAAAATGCAGTCCGTTTTGGGCTCATGTCCAGTTCCTCAAATCATGTGCAATCTGGACGGGGTCAAACGTTCAAGATGCTCTATAAACTTTGATGCCGAATGGAGCCGGTAAACACTGTCACAACTAATAAGGTGTGTATGGTTCGTACACCTCTTCTTGTTTGGTTTAGAACCAAGTTTATCAGCCAACTAGCCTATGCGAACTGTCAGTGGTTCATTGATGCGGTTATAGCCCTGATGTCGGCTTACCGTTCTCTCACTTTGGTGAGAAAACACCTGCGCCACGGGAAGGCGGTAAGTAGGGCTTCCTCAGCTGAGGGTATTTAGAACGCTTGGTAGTGTAAAGTATTTAGTGCGGTGCAAGAGAAGGATGACCAGCCACAATCCAAGACGGCCTGCTAGACCATACCGAGGCCTTCGGAAGCTCATTATAATAAGATATTATTCGCTGGCGTCGGAGGATGGAAATTTTCGATAGGTATAACCATGCACCGATTGGGTACTTCTTGAATCCTTAATGAAAACGGGCGCAGCCACAAATACCGATGTTCACTCATACAAGGAAAAGCACACTAAAGCTGCTATACTGTCACCTTCAGAACTGAACTACAGAAACTGCATAACAAAAATTGTTGCAGTAAGCTCTGTCATCCAAATTTCTTGATTTTAGCAACAGCTTTTAAATGTGTCACTCTGGCGAAGCAAGGGGATAAATCCGCAAAATTTTCGACGAGGAATCCGATCAATCTGATGATGACTTCGGTGCAGTTGAAACCGTCCTCAACTGTGAGCATACAACGTGCTAAATATTCTCAAAGGTTACAGGTATGCTGATATAGTTGGGATTTCAATTTGCGGTTAAATCGAATTGAATGGTTGAACGAATTGAGTGAATTCAATTTTGAATTTTGAAGTTAACTGAGTCTAAATAGATCAGCTCCTGGGATCAGGATTATCGCAGGATTCCAGATGTATTTAATGTAGGTCAGCCTGATAGATCATATGTTGAAAGTAAAACTGTATCATAATTACAGGTGCATTGGCTCAGAATGAGGTGATAAAGATGCAAACAATAAAAGAGTCAGAGTGGGAACAGGTGGTGACCCGGTGGTACCGTCACCAAATTATCACCCCGGGGATGCAAGTTCAAATCCCACCATCTGCCTGACCTCCCCCATTGTGTGTGTTGTATGGCAGCCCTTTGGTTGGTGGTTTCCTCTTTCCTGAATATCGTATCTTGGAATATTCAACAGAAGAGAGTAAAGTGAAAAGAAAAAAAGAAAAGAAGTTATATGATAGCACGGGGTCTAGAGGTGATACGAGGAGCAAATCGGCCGTCCAATTTCACGTTGTATTTAGTTTTGTTTTAACTATAAGTCAACTACGGTAAGAATGACACCATAAGACGGACAACAAGTCTAAGCAAACTGAGAAACGATGCGCAAACGCTAAGTAAGTACCGGTAAGCCTGTGGTCAATTATCCAACTAGATCACTAAACCGCCCGATGGATACCTTGATATGAGGATGCAATATCCTGGTAACATGAGCGAGTAATGCTGCTTTTCAATTTCAGTACCACAAACTAGGTGATCCAGCTTAACGTTGAGAGCCATAGTTTGCTCGATATTATTCGGATTGGTTCTGCACGTGCTACACTAGCCCGTTCGTGATTATGCTCCTTAATACCAATTCACTTTTCACGCGTTCTGTTCTGGCGGAGATGTGAACTTCTCTGTTGTTTCCCATTTGGCTTTCGATTACCGTTGGTCGTTTCACACGTGGCTCGTGCTCACTCCTTGGACAATGCCATGAGTTAGGTGTCACATTGGAACAATCGGATTTGGGATCCTTTAACATACAAAATGACTCCTGGTAGTTAATCGTATAATATGTGAGTTGTGGTAACGCTGAATTCACTACCAGAGCAAACAAACCAAGGCCATCATTGACCCATAGCACCGCTTCTCACTCGGATTTGACTCCCTCACCCATTCGTTATGACATCACTACGGAAATCTCGTAGCACGTATACAATACAACTTCCGGTGCTATTCGACACAGATTTTCCTCGAATAGATAAAAATTTTAATATCAATAAAGTTGTAATAATCCTCATTAGAAATTGAGAGTTGCACTTATTTACATTTTCACCATGCAAGCTATCAGATGAAAAAGCTGATTCGAAACCTCAGTACTTGGCCCGGATTGGCCTCGTCATACCGAGTGGGTCAGAGGAATTGAAACTGATAATATCACAAACACTCTAAGGGTATTTTTTTAAACACACTCGTTAGCATCTGTTAGGCACAGCTATCTTACAATATGATGACTGAACTAGCCTACCCGGCAATCAGCAGCTTGAGAAACGCAAGTTAAAACACTGCGTCCCAGCTGTTCAAGCTTGGGCAAGACAAATGCCCATGATTGATTACTTGAATGCGACCGGAAATGGGTCATGGAAGTTAAAAACAGTATTAGGGTTGCTTTCATTCTGATAAGAAGTGAATCAAATTTCTGACCACAAGCTGCCGGCTTGCTTTCAAGGTTGCATGACAGTAGCGCTCGCATTTACCAATCAAAAAAAGATGCTGAGACAGACATGTTTGATTTCCCAACTATATGCACATGCCTGATGCGAGAAAACGAAAATAATTGTATTCGGAAAAATTAGTTCATGCACTGAAAGCGTTTTGTCAAGCAAGATTCCTGCCGAACTGTACAGACTTTCAAATGACCGGTCGATTTTACACGGTTTCATTCAGCTCTTTACATAGATCAATATGATGAGAGAGAGAAAGATCAGTCCAAAGTATAGTGGAATGCATTATACGTTCAGCTACTGAAAAACAACCAATCACCAAGTTAAAATACTCATTGAATCACATCCTCCAGGACTGGTGAACGGTACCTGGTGATCGCAGTACCTGTCGAAAGGACTGGGCATCTAAGATGAACAGATACGTTTCAAACGACGTGTGTTTGTTTGAGGTGAAAAGACTACTAAGAGTGCACTTTGATATCAATTGTATTTCATGCGAGACCGTATTTAGAAAAGTCTATAGCTTTTTGTGTAATCACAAAATCCAAAAATACTCAGATTTCCAAAATCATCCTGATCAGCCAGTTGACGACTGTCTTCGAAAAAACAGATGATTAGATTTTGATTACGATGATATGTGTCAATCTTATATTTCAATTCTTTTTATTAAATGTACAATGCTACAATATTCAGAAAGGGAGAATCGGCTCGTCAGAGGACTAGCATACAACACGGAGAAAGGCAGGTAGTTATGGTGGTGATGGTGGTGGTGGTATTCGATCAAGCGTCGTTCGGTGCGATAGGTTGGTGAACTATATCGTTCAATAATGCACATTCACTAACAATTAACTTTCGCTGGTCTCAACAACAGCCAATAGACCGTCTACTTCCATTCTCGAATATTTACGGAAAATGCAGCACATTTCCGGTTTTCGCTTCCATTCTTGGAATGATACTACCTGAATGGTGTTACGTACATTTCTGTTTATTTAGTTGCCTATCTTGAGTGTTTATCGAAATGGCAATCAATGCATCAACACAAGACAATCGATTGCAATCTATGTTGATAATTTTCTATAACATAACTGTTTGACATGTGCATAATCTAGTAAAAGCTAGCACGCGAAATTCGCGAAATCCGAAATCAATTTTATTCAGATCGACCTTTTCTTTTGTTTGTTTTCGCATACCGGCAAATGAAAGGCATGCCTCCGATGTTGGTGTTTCGTTGTGTACCTTGGCTCATTAGCCCTCTGAATCCAGAACAGTGTGGGGATGTGTAGTGAGATCAAATAGTATGAATATTTGGATCTGATGACCCTAGAAAAACAAACGTTCNCTGCACATGAACTGGATACAAAGCATGTGAGTAAAACAAGAGAATGATGGTTAAGTGCACTTGGTTTTCGGTTATTTGTCAGTCCGGCCCAACTGGAGGACGGGAAAAGTAACACAGCTTATCTGGTTGTGGGAATAGCAAGCCCCGGTCATACACATTTGTCTTCAATAGCCAATAATATTATGTTAGAAAGCATGAGTTCCGAAGCGGTGTGTCCATACAGACACAAAAGATTCACGGGTCAGGAAGGCATCTAAACGAATTCGTTTGCTTAGGTGCTGATAGCAAACGTTCTACCTACCTACATTCATCAATCCTCCTGTCAACCGTGTCCATGCATCGGATCGATATTTCAATAAATATTTTAGGTATCATTGATCTTGGCTCGATTATCTCGAACCGGCTGAAGCTTTTCGAATCGAGATCGACCAGTAACCTATCACACAGGTTTAAACTGATCATCCATTCATATCAATCAACTTCTATTGCGTCTCTATGGATTATTTACATCTAATGTGAAAGCTCGTTTGGAAATGTGAAATAATAATAATAAACATTAACTAAATCCCAAAAAATTGATTTATGAGGTAACTGGAAATGCATGGTAGGGTGATGAGGAGCAGAATCATCTGAATCAGTCACATAAATTACGATTAGTAAGGATAGGACCAGAATAGGTTCTTTTATCGATTTTGCACTTTTTAACTTCGTTTTTCACAACTGATCACATCAACCTAGTGTTGGGAAAAGAAAAAAGAATATAACTGAAACTAAAAATACTAAGCAGGTGATTATTTCTAATAAATCAATGTGTTGTTGTTAATTCCAGACACTACGGTGTCTGTGTGCTCATTTTCATAAGTAGAGCGAGGATTTGGCTTCCAACTTGCAGGTTCAAAATACCAAAGTAGTTTACGTTGCGATAATTTGTAACAGGAATAAACATGGTTACAGTGTTCTATATTCTCCGCCATTACACAGTTCGCTCAACAGAATAATAATATGGAGAATAAATGAAGTCCCATGGTGCGAAATACATTAAACAGCAATGATGAACAGATCCCGAGATATATGAATGTGTCTATTCATACACATGATCAAGACGACGTCCAGATAAAGTGTCTTCGACGACATGAGCAAAACTGATGGATTTACAAAAAACAAGTCCGCGAACCGGATGTATGTCTCCTATTCATTGATGCACGTGAACGGTTATGTTCATTTCATTCATTACGTTGAGAGACTCGTTGTCAACTGTGATAATTACTACAGGATTAACATTGTTCGGTGAGCCCACAGGGAGAGTAGATAACCCTCAGTGGATCCTCTTTCTTTTCGATGCCTGTGGGTTACGCAACAGTTGTATTTGAACGGACGTTCTCTGAACCCAAAATCACATTGAATGCCTGTCTTCGACTATGAAATTGTTCGTATCACATTACATATTGAGTAGGAATAAAGATAAAACCCCAATCATCACACTTTACCAATCACTAAGATGCACACAAATTGTTGATAGGCATTTCTATTGTATAAGTATGGCAACTATCTTTTTCAAATCTCATTCACAAAAAATATCATGACAATAATACCATCTTTACCAAACATTTGACCCTACAATCTGATTGACTTTGTACACACAGACAAAATGAGCAAACACTGGTAAAGCGTGCAGTGGTAGGTTGAGTGCTGTTCAAGTGACTGCAGTTGTCAAATCGAATTGAATCAAATCAAAAATCGCTTTATTCATCCTAATGGATGGATTATCAGTTTCTTGCACTCCAGGAACATTTATCGTCGCATTCAGTCCCAAAAAAGTGAAAAAACAGCATCGTAACTTCAAAGGAATGTGGAGTAAAACTTCGAAAATGAATATCGATTGCGTAGGAAATTCAAGAAGTTTTCTGTAACGGAGGCATTTTGAGCCAGAAATCTCAGAAGATAGGGAATGACGGACAAATAATAGGCAGTGGTACGAGCGTACATCAGTTTATAATGACATCTAGTTACAGAAGTGGATGTGCATTGTTTAAGTTCTGTGTGTAACGGGTGAGTGGTTTCTGATAGAATATTGTTGCTGAAGTTATCTCAAGAGGTAAAATGTTTATCGGCGATAAAGTTAAGCAAATGCAAATAAGGAATACCGCTTGTGCGAGAAATAATTTTAATAGACCGGCATAGAATTGTATAAGCTTTAACTCAAAGGTAGACAAATAAAACTTGGGAGCAGTAGAGAAGATGAGAACAACACAAGAATATACAAATCGAGTGAGTAAATACAGTGGAACTTTCAAAGAACGCAAGCGGGAAATAAAGAAACACACACCTCGAATCTTCTTAAAAGTAGAAATTAAATGTAGAACTTTGTTTGCGATAAGCTAATTCATTGTTATCTAACTTCTCAGTGTTAGAAATAATTTTAATTTGCATAAACTTTTCGAAACGTTTTAGTAAAATAGAAGTATAGGCGATTGGTCGTAGTTTCCCAGCTTCCTTTTTGGAGGCCGCTGTGACGCGCACAGTTCTCCCGCAGTCAACAATTTTTGTTCCTCGAAGCAGCGGTTGAAAACACCGGAAAGTGGCTCCGCCAGATAACGTGCACATTCCCTGAGGACGACTGGATCTAGTCCGTCGGGACAGGAGGCTTTTGATATTTTGAAGCACTTCAGCTGGGCCCGCACCTTATTAGAGTTGACATGCGAAACTTCATGATGGTCAACTGATTGGAAATAAGGATACGATACTTCACTTTGAGTTGACGTGGAAAACATGCAGTTGAGTTTATCTGCTGTGGGTTGAGGCCCACGTAGTCTGACTTTTGTTCCACAGAGCTTTTTCATAACGCTCCAGATTTGCTTGCAATTCCGATCACCAAGTGGGGTTTCAGTGTAGAGTTTGTCAAGATTTTGGATCTCATTCTTGATCAACACTGACGTTTGTTTAACTAAATATCGGTCGCGATTTTTGTATGCCCGTTCATTATTTCTTCTGAGGGTCTTCAAAGTAGGAGAAGAAAATCTGGTGGGACTGATGAACATAGGGGCTATAGAGCAGCAGATGTCAAAGCAGGAGTTCAAATAGCTCGACCGAGACACTTGGATCAAAGAACTGATCAAAATGTGTACCAGAGACCATTTCTCTCAGTGATACCAAGTGGGCCGGGTCGCACAGCCTGTGAAAAATCTTCCGGCTAGATGTACGTGTCAGTGTGTTATGATGTTTCTTTGAGTAGACTGTTGGCAAAACATTTATGATACAATGAGCGGAGTTTGCCAGAGAGGCTCTCCTCTTCGCATCACAAACAGGTCAGGATCGTTCGAAAACATAAGGTCCAGCTGCGCGTTTCCTTTTGTGGAGAAATTTACAATATTGTGGGGAGAGAGACAAGTCAGAAAATGAATATCTGCATGGTTAAAATCCCCACTAACAATAAAAAGAGAGCGTTCCGTGTAGTTAGAAAGTTCGGATATAAATACATCAGCAAACGTCTGTACATCAGAAATTGTACTGGAAGGTGCTATGTAAATGTTTAATGCAACGATGGAACGATATTTACTAAGGGAACGGGNAGTGATACCAAGTGGGCCGGGTCGCACAGCCTGTGAAAAATCTTCCGGCTAGATGTACGTGTCAGTGTGTTATGATGTTTCTTTGAGTAGACTGTTGGCAAAACATTTATGATACAATGAGCGGAGTTTGCCAGAGAGGCTCTCCTCTTCGCATCACAAACAGGTCAGGATCGTTCGAAAACATAAGGTCCAGCTGCGCGTTTCCTTTTGTGGAGAAATTTACAATATTGTGGGGAGAGAGACAAGTCAGAAAATGAATATCTGCATGGTTAAAATCCCCACTAACAATAAAAAGAGAGCGTTCCGTGTAGTTAGAAAGTTCGGATATAAATACATCAGCAAACGTCTGTACATCAGAAATTGTACTGGAAGGTGCTATGTAAATGTTTAATGCCACGATGGAACGGTATTTACTAAGGGAACGGGGTTTACATTCAAACGAAAGACATGAGTTATATCCTACGTTGTAAGTGAAGATAATCATTTTAGACTTACATCAAGACGGTTTGGTGTAGGTTATTAGACCACCGCCTCGATTTCGTAGTAAACAGTTTCTATCCGACCGATGCATATCAAAGAAATCCAGCTCAACCAAAGAGTCGTTGATGTCAGGATGCAACCACGTTTCTTGCAACATAATTATCGCCAATGCACGGTATTCTTTTGTCCTTAGCAATTTCGAGAAGTCGCTCATTTTTCCAAATGGTGTGCGCACGTTTGATGAGCAAATTGCAGGGATAGACATTTTCTGAGGTTTTGTGGTACTTAAGGTTACTTGCCAGCCTGTTAGGTGTTTTCTGAGGAAACCTGATCTAGACGGTCTGCGTCTTTTGTATCTATTTTTAACTGGACGACTGAACTGATAAAGAACGCCACTCCTGCATGATAACACAATGTTTCAAGTTCTTAAGGGATTCCGGGGTGTAGACAATCTCGAAAGCGATGAAAGAAAGCTTGATTCAAACTTTGATAAATTACCCAATGCAATACAAATGTAGCACGGCCGAAAATTCTAAGGCTATGCAGTTCAAAGATAGAAACCGTTGGTATTGTTGACCTGAAACTAACCATCGCACTCGGTTCGGTGGTAGGGCGAATATGAAACTCATAATCGATAGCATGTGCCAACCGATTGCAATGCACGGACCTACTGACACACATATATGTATATATACATAAACATATACATATATATATATATATAAGAGTATAGGCTGCTGCTGCCGTGATTGATGATGATAATGCCACGGATGATGACTCAGATGAGGATGATGATTCATGGGAAGTTGGACCAAAAAGCTCTCTTACTGAAAAGATCTTTCTCTTCTCGGGGGAATTTTAGAATCGCAGTAGGTAATTCGGTTACGAAATCCTACGAACTCGCACAGAAAACGATTGCACGTTTCGTATCGTTTCGTTCGTATCGTTTATTGGCTAATTACAATCCCCTCATAGTCACGGAAAGTAGGGTCAAGAAGGTGATTATAAGATTTTTGATAAAACGACATGATTCGAATGATACATGTGTAATAGGGTATTGTATGCAAAGTTGTTTCTTATAAAACAATGTCTTTGTCATGGTTTATTCTATCGTTTTTTTTTTAGACAAACAAAATTATTCGCATTTAACTTACAGTTACTTGTGAGTGATGGTGTGGGGTATGGGCTGGTTGGCACAGTGGTCACACATTCGATAGGTCCGGAGTTCGAAGCCCCGGACGGGACGGTGGATATACACTACTGATGAGCTCCAATAAGAGTTTAACTTGAGTCTAGTGCTTCCGAGTATATGGTTGAATCGATGAACTGAAGATTATGCGTGAAGATGAAGTCCGAAGAATAGTCAGCTCAAATCAATCACAAAAAAAGTTTGTAGTAATACACTGCGGGGATGTCGATGGGGTTGCAGATTACAACTTGTTTTACACTATCATCGGCATTTTCGACACGGCGGTAACCGAACCAGTTTAGAAGAACCATCCGGATCAAATGGGATCTATATTTTGTCTGCTTGCAACATTTTCAAAATGCACATCCAATTTGATGTGCGCACGATGAATGCTAGTTTGGAAAACAAAAAGAGATGTCTTGGAAGCAAAACAGATGCGATAGCTTCATCTCTCAGATAGAAGAACAATTTGACAGCGCGGTGGAATCCATTTGGGCGCAAACATAGGGGTGCACCACAAGCGGCACGTGGGTTGATACAAAGCTGTAGATCAAATCCAGTTTCGGGTACTTTCCTCGAAACCTTCAAGCAACTGTTTGGTAAACAAATCAGGTTGTAAATAAATCAGCCAGTTTTCAGGTACGAGCGGAAGAAAACTCTTCATCACCAAAAGAAACACAAAGTAGGCCTTGTGGATGATTCCTCATAATATGTTAACTCTGCGTGTATCCAAAATCATACGGTTCAGGCCTCGTATTTGATAGACTCCCGTCTAAACTTCACCAAAAAGACGCATCACCAGAGATCCGACGCTTTCATTATTCTTCTAGTGCTCAGAAATCCTTTGTGGTGATGAGCATCCTAGAAACAGTTCAGATACATGTACATGGAAATATTATCTGTTTTGTATTTTATCGATTCCCGCTTACTTGGGTCATTTGGAAGGAAAGAAGGTGTGTGGATGACAAGAAACTGTCTCTGGTGAATGGAAGTTCGTTGCGTTGTATTGTTGATTGAGTCAATTTACAGAGCGAGTTTTGATAGAAAAATACCATAGATCATGCGGATCAGATTGGTTGCAAGGAGGGCTGTGCTCAAAATTCGGTGGGATAATTATGTTAGCATTTTACTCACAGTTACTTGTGAGTAGTGGTTTGGGATAATTGATTGATAATTGATTTTTATTGAATTGAGCTCACTTCACCTTCACACACTCATCAGTCCATCGATTCAACCACAATCAATAAAAATCAATTATCCCACACCACTACTCACAAGTAACTGTGAGTTAAATGCGAAATATCAGTCCAGCCATGTAGATTCGTTGGCAAATCAGCCCGTACCTGCATGGAAGTCTTGACTTGATGGGACGCTTTCGATTGGAGTTAACAGATTGTCATCAGTGACTCCCTTCGTTGTTGTCGGGTCAAATGAACTGACTATTACTGAAGATGACACCTGGACAAACATGAATTAGCAATTCGGTTCAGCCACAGTATGAGCTGGTTGGCAAAGTGGTAACGCACACGCCTTCCATGCGATGGTTCAAATCCTGAACGGGACGGTGAATATGCACTACCGGTGAGCTCCAGTAAGAGCAAAACTCGAGTCTAGTGCTTCCGAATGTATGGTTCAATCGATGAACTGAGGAATGTGGGTGAAAATGAATTCCGAAGGATATTCAGCTCCAATTAATAATTATGGTCTTCATTGCCTATCTTTATTAATCTCAGTGAAGTTATATGTTCCAATGACAGCCAAATCCCAGCTAATCATTTTATCTAGTTTTTGTTCACGCCTCGCACGGGTCACTCGATTGGCTGTGTTGAAACCGGTGCAGCAGCATATTCGACATTGTTCGTGGTAGCACTTTACTCTGTTCGCAGAAATTGAAATCCAAACTTTCGAGAAATAAGCATACACCTACACACAAGGAAGAGGGAATTCGTGGGCAAAAAACTAATTTCGAATTTTCGGAAACTTTAACGAACGCGCTTTTCAGTTCCTCTGATTCACTTATATACCAAAACATCTTAAATTTTTCGTCTGTTTTGTGCATGGTGTCATTATTTAGTGCCGATTCACCGAGCGTCACACCTCACGGTTGACTTTTGAAGGTCAAGTTTCAAGGACGGGAGGTTTCATGTGAACGGTTTATAGCCGCACTTCCAATTTATCAAATTAATCAACTGATTAAAGATAAAATATTATCATTTATGGGAGTATTTACTTTCACCTGCATGAAAGAAGCTATTGTTAGTGCGTGTGTTGTGTAAAACAAACTCCTCATTGAGGTAGCTATCATTTATTACAGAAGAAAAGTTCCGTGCAGCTGTGGACCAAACGCTTTTGTTTAATTCTGAGCTGCAACATTTGAACAAATACAAATTTTATCGTGAATCCCAAGATCATGCAAATTCCGAGGGTGATACATTGGAAATAAATACTCAGAATAAATGACCTTCATCATTAGCTTTCGGTATACTAGCACAATAGTGAAAAGTGAAATATACTGTTTATAAACTGAGGGCTGCATCGCATTAGTTCGACTAATATCAGTGGTTCGATCGCCAGTCGGGTTGATGGATTCACACTGCTGATCAAACCAAACCAGATCAAAACAGCTTTATTTGCTCTATATACAACGAATTTCCTTTTCGAAATATCTGTATTGTGCATAGAATGATCAATTGTTCTTCAAAAGATCTTTGTTTCAGTACAAACAAATTGATCAAAGCTGATTCAAATTATAAGGCAATCCATACACCTCTGGTGTAATCCAAATATTAAGAAGTGGGTGACAATAAGTCGATTTTAGTTCCGTGCTGAGAAAGATTTAAGACTTGTGACACTGTAAAAATGTCAACTTTGATGCGATTTCTCAGATTAATGGGGAAAGAACATCGGAAGACTTGGTGTTTGTTGTAGTGCGGGTGTAAACATTAGTCGGATGATTCTCTGCGGTTGATTAGACCCAACACCCGCGACCCCGAGACACAGCGGTGTTGTCCGGATTGCAGACGTACACATACAAACGTGTGCCCGAACGCAAATACACACCCGCATTTCAACAAACAGCCTTGTGTATGCAGTTTTCTGTGAGCTAAATAATCGGACTTACCATCGAAGAATGACAGACCTGAATAGGTCTACATTCACCGATTCAGTGGGCTCGATATGCGTAGATGTCATACAGAATTAGGGTCACATCATACTGGTGAATAACCAAATTGGAGAAATAAACAGACCTTCACTTTCGTGTCTACTGTCGAATCAGTTGACTACGCAGGTGATGCTGATTGCAATGCGGAGGAGTAGAGTGATGTTCGTGGCCATGGTGAGCCAATGACCAAGTGTTTAAATCATTTCTCCAGATTGAAGGTCACGTTCGAAATGTAGTTCTCATCGGTCTCCAATCAATGAACGATTTAAACTGTGTGTATGTGATTGACAGACCAACAAAAACCGATGAGTTTTCAATCACTCCGAATTTCGCAAGTTAAATCTAATAAAAGAAGCATCACTATCTTATTCTGCGGATAACAGTTAACGCATAATAGAAGAATATCACTTAAACAATGGTTATGTGAACACGCATGGTGATGATCTTGAATAACGACTACTAATAGGTAGATTCTGATTGATAAAAGATTTTTCAAATTTCTAAGGATGACGACGATGATTTACTGCAATTCACCTGACACATGCCTGAGTATGGCAGTGTTGGAAGATATGGATGAACGAAAAGTGAATTTCACAACCAATGCACAGCTGTCATGCACAATACTCAGTTCACCTAGTCAACTATACACTCACGATGGACTAGACGCCAGTTTTGCTCTTATTACAGCTTATCAGTAGAGCTTATCCATCGGTCGATCCTAAGGTCGAATTCCGGAATCATGTGTATTCGCACTACGCTAAGCGGCTCACATCAAGGCCGATTCACAGATAACTGTAAGTTAAACGTGAAATAAATTTGGTCCAGCAGGTTTGATTTGGCAAGTTTGTCTTAACCTAAAGGAAAGACCTGATTTCCTCAAAGGCTTTTGATTCAAATTAGCTCATGGTATAATGTGTCATCCTTTGTTACTGCCGGGTAGAACAGACTAAGTAACCGTTTTGCAATTCAAGCTGTCTGACTACTGCTCCAATTAGTCCCATCATCATTTCCATCCGTCTTGTTGGCCACATCAGATTTGCCAAACTCACGTACTGTTCAGGCCTCATATCTATATTTGTTTGATCAGAATACGATAACGATTTTTCAGTCTCTTGTGAGAGTGTGAGAGAGACTATGTTGTGGCCTGAACGAATCACGCATGCCCCAACTCCCATGACATATCATGGTCTTTTACCTTCCCCCTACACTTACCCACTCTGAATGTGTCGCCCTTCTCTGGAACAATCATATTGAATAATAGTCAAATTTCACCTCATCGTTGGCCATATTCACATTCCGTTAGTATATTGATGCTGATCATATTACATCTCTGTCTCATCATATAGAAGCAAAAATACCAGTGCTGTCCTTCACGTATCGAACAGTAAAAATGACGGATCTATCCGTGTGTTCGGAACGGAATGATGTACCTCTTTCAAAATCAATTACTCGATTGGAATATATTTGAAATTGCGTAACAATATGTGCCGAACTAACACATATTATATTGCAAATGAATAAATTCATGATCAATTTGGGGTTCGAACAAGGGCACATTTTGCGAACTAGCAGATTTTTCGTGTGGATTCCGAGTTTGTGGATTTACAACCATAGAATTATAAGTTTCTTCTAAGTGACTTGATCACCGCATGTTTGCCAAAATCGCGCTCATGGCATTTTTCTGACTGTTAGAAATGCATTTGATGTGAGTTTTCTCATTAGGAGGTGTAAAAAGAGGGCATGTCACTGAGGTAAGGACAATCTAGGATAAAACTGTTTTTGTTGACACACGGCAATAACGTTTTAAACGCCTCGCATATCGATCGGATAGAATTCATTGGTGTCAGCGGAACTTGATTACAATATGTACAGAAAGGGGGTGGGTGGAAGGTGGAGGTAACACGTAATACATGTACACGCCTGCGTATACTGAAGTGAGCATTCAAATTTCATTGCAGCTCACTCGCATCCAATGGCGCGCAACTGGTCAGCCTTGCTATCGATTTCGCCATTAATGATCCGTGTTTCAAAATGCCGTATAAGAAATATCACATACTATCATTTTTATGTAGTTTTATCTATATCAAAATTTTATTCTTGCCGGTATTTCCTGACATCTGCTCAAAACATTCCGTAGTCGGCAAACAACGTGAATGAACACAGAATTCCAAATACCGCAACTTCTACGAAACGAGGGAATGATGCTGGTGGTGGTGCTGGCGATAAAGCGGTAAAATACACAAACTTAGAGCTACGGAGGAAGTATACTCAGATCCTTTCATCACCGCTGGACTTTCTCCATTCATTGTGTTGCATTAGAGCGATTTGATTTGCCACTTCTCCTTCTTGAAATGGTTGCCATTTTATATTTCAAAAGAAAAGATCATATTGCAATATTGCACGATTTATGTCCAGGACGATTTCATTGCATCTCAGCATGGTGCATTCTGCAGAAAACACAATATTTATATAGGGATTTAGCATGGCAACAAAGAAGACTAAAACACAATGAGACTGACAAAAATAAAACGGAAAGGGATAAACGGACTATGTCACCAGGGTAAGGATAAACGAACATAAAGTTATTTTTGTCACCACAAGTGGGGCCTCCATCGGCTGACAGCAATCGCTTCTGTGGACCTTTGCAATCGCGCTATCTAGCGTGTTTATTTAAACAACCACGGTCAATACCTGTAACCTTCGTCCATTTCGTAATCCTAATGCGCATTAAGCAAGAACCAGTAGCACTGGAAACATGAAAAATGGTCGACTAGTGCGCCGAAAGAAAACAATTTTTCACCGATTTCTCACTCCCTAACCCCTATAGTAAGGGATCTTTGGATCATAGGGTGATTTTAATAACAGCTCAACTACCGCCCGTTTTTGATCGTCCAAGGGCTTAACACGTGAAAGTGAATAAACAAAAAAATGACCTCATCGGAGCGCGTAATGTTTGTTGACATGTTTAGTCCAGACAACTAAGGTTTGACATTAGGCTTTACAAAAATGTGTGTCCGTGTGTGTGAGTGTGTTGTCTTAAGGTCCCTCAACATTCTGCAATAACAACATTCTGCTTCATAAATGCAATAGAAGAACGTGGACCAATCACGAATTCCGAGGAACCTCACTATGTACCTTGGTGGGACTATATATCGCATCAGAAACTCAGATTGCCATGGGTTTGATGAAACCAAATACGATCTATTGGGTTCGATAATTGTAATGGTTATACAAACGTATTTCAAGGTTCCCAAAAGCAAATTATTTCGAAAATTTTATGTCTACTAGTCATGCTCACAGCTCCATCATTGTCCACCTTTTCTATCCACTCCTCTCAGGCCAGAGATGTAATTCAGGTGTGCACGATCGTCTTAGCCGAAATCTGTGTTTGGATGGGAATAACCTGCTGTCTTTTTTCAAAATGACTCCTAATAAATTCTGTAACAATGATGTCCATGTTTTTGGACAATATGTAAAGTGAAGTGACCGGGCGGGTCACTATGGCAGCCTCATTTGTCTATGGGAGGAACTGTTCCGGTTCAATAATTGTTAAAGCACAATTTCACAGTGTACCTGGTGGAATAGTTTTCTTAATGGCTCAGCTATGTGACTAGAATGGAAATGATTTGTAGATGCAGGTCATCTAAATATCTGAACGAGTTTCTTACCACAGTCAGTCATTTTGCTTTTCCGCTTTCCGTGGATTACAACTAGTCGAATGTCGAATGTCGAATGTGATCCAGCAATGGACAGGATCATAGTCCTACTCTGGCCAGCACAGAGAACACTCGAGCACATTGACATCCTAGCACTTCAGCTGCTTCCAGTTAGGGCTGGAACACATTCGACAAAACATATTACTGGAACCATAGATTTTAATTTTCGAGAGTAATCGTCATATTTGTTCAGCGGTTTCGATTGGGTATAAGCTTCTTTGTCAGATTTAATTGGAACATCTACTTGTCTTCTGGCGCCAACATGGTGCAATCGTTTGCAGTAGATTGTGTTGTTACAAGGAAAAGCTTCTGACTAATTTCAAGAGAAATTCCTTTGCATAATCCAACTCTCCGCTCAATAATAAGTGATTTTTAACAATTTGGATAAGTTATTTGCTTGGTCTGATGCCCGAATGGGCCCAATTTGGCAGGAATATTTTTTTAATTCATGCCAATACAACACAATAACGTTTTTCTGGGGTGGAGGAACTCATTAGATCGCTTGCACCAGTTTCTTAGATGCTTTATAGTCAATAAACTTACAAATGTTACCCAAATAAATTAGCGGTAAAGACGAGCAACAAAAGTAGTCGAACAACAAAACGACCTTATCACTGCATCTGATGGGATTCTGACAGAAATCGTTTCCATCTTGAATTACATGGTTGCTAACACCAGGCCCAATACTGACGAGGATTTATGGTTCCCAACCTCATTGACTTCTTCACACCATTCAAGGAACTATGCGAATGAGTACTCGAGCGACAGTAGGAGGTCACAAATCTAACCAGTTTTGGGTGGGTGAGCTTACACATAACCAGGACAGGGAGTGAACTTCAGTGTGAAACATGGTTTGCCAAAGTTCCTAATCGGCTGAAGTTATGAATGAAAGAGAACGATGTACCACATTGATCAAGCTGATATCGGGTTTCCACAGTCGCACTTTCACACCATGTTGAGACACAGGCTGCAGTTAGTCTATTCATTATCTCGTATTGTAATATTTTAATAAAAATACGGCAGCACAGCCCCGTCCCTCGATGATGATGTGATCGCGTCGGAGCAGAATCATACCAGCCAAGCGAAATTTCGAGTCCGAACTGCCGATCCGCAGTCACGTTGCGGGAAGGAACAAAGTCCGCGGTAATCCATCTGGTGCAGCCATTCTACTCTCCCCTGGTAGGTATCTTTCTGGTTCTGAATTTTGCACGGGTTGTATTCACACGCACACACGCATTTTTATAAAACCTAATGTCAAATCCTAATTGTCTGGATTACACTTGTCACCAAACATTACGCCCTCGGATGAGGTCATTTTTTGTTTATTCGCTTTCACGTGTTAAGCCCTTGGACGATCGAAAACGGACGGTAGTCTAATGACCATAGTAGCACTAGTATTACGCACGGAATTCGGAACACGAACCACGCAACAGGAATCACAGAACACGAATCAAAATCAGCTATCATGGAATGGACTACGGAAGCATTGCACCGCAATGGCACGTGCTCGCAGTATCCCACGTGGACGAGACGCGAGGAAAAGGCCACATGACTGGCAGCTCGTAATTCGATTATTGAAAGAAATGAAAGCGATTAAATATATGCACAAAAGAAGATCATTGGTTATCTAGGCTTCCACCAATCATATTGCACCATTGCTTGCATGATTCTGCCTCTGTTTGCACTGTATTGGATTGGCTGGCACGATCCACCTATGGCGTGTAGCCAGAAGGCGAACACGTCATTGATGTCACCTTTCAAATTTGATTGATCCCATGTGTCCAAAAACTGTGACGCGTCGCTCCAGGGTAGGCGTCATCTCGTAAACCTGAATCACCACAGGTAGTTGAGCTGTTATTACAATCACCCTGTGATCCAAAAACCACTTAATGCAGGGATGAGGGAGTGAGAAATCTGTGAGATGACTAATCGTGTACGCTGAAAAATTGTTCTCTTCGGCACATTAGCCGACCATTTTTCATGTTTGCAGTGGTACTGGTTCTCGCTTAATGCGCATTATGATTACGAAATGGACGAAGGCTACGGGTATTGATCGCGGTTATTTAGAGAACGGCGCTAAACTGTGCTAAACATGCGCTGGCGCGCGTGTCTGTATAGCAGATTAAACGCTCTGAAAACATTAAGGAAGCGTTTTCAACATCCTTTATTACATCTCATGCACCTGAGCACACACAGAATTCTCAAGCTCAGTACAACGCATTGAGAAAGGTCAAAACGCAAGCTAGCTTCTTTTGCTTTGCGTAACCCGCGTCGTCCACACATAGAACTCGGAAATGAGCAGCAGGAGCAATCCAACGCTTGACCGGTTGTCAACTGAGTTCTCAGTGTGGTGTGGCTCTTAATAAATACAGTTCAATTCATTGGTTACGAGCTAGGAGGTTGACTTGGAACATCCGATCGTTTTAAAAGTGAACTAACTTGTGGGAGCATTGGAATTCGAGGACTGGTAGGCACGATTGAAGCGCCAATGTTCAATTTGCCAGAAACCCATCTCTCGTTTGAACCGCCAAGGCAATGAGAATACCAACCGATATCACACTACAGGGGTTTCGGTGCTTGCAAAAATCATTGCATCATTAATTTTGTGTTATCTTTTGAACTGCCTCACTTATTCACATTTCTTAAAGACTGATACCACAACTGGTCGCTGTGGGCCAGTTACCGACACTACTCAACGGTTTCAATGGTTTCATCTAAGAAAAATAACAATTATGGGATAAAGTGAAATTTACGGCTTTGAGTGCCTTAGTCGAATAAGAGTGGCTGACATTGTTCTCAACAGTAAGTTGTTCTTTCCCATTTGTCTCGAACAATGTATGTGCAAGAAACGAGACAATTGGCCATCGTTTCACTAGATCACACCTATCAGTAGATTTTCTGTTCTGGATTGCTGTTTNGAGCGGAACATTCCATTCTCATTCTATTCAATTTGTTGTTCTGCTCGAAGATTTTTACACTGAAACTCATTTCTGTGCACAACTTCTCTCTTTCCCGTTCTTTACTACTCCGTCAACCGTCCAAGTAGGCGACTACTTTTCGTTTTGGGTTCTGGAGATGAATGATATGAAACTGTACATGTAAAGCACATTCACATTGCAGTACTCATTCCACATAATTAATAATTGGCGTTAATTTTTCTTTCTATTTATAGCGCTTCTTGGCCTCTTGTAAACGATCCGATTTCACTACATTTTGCCTCTGGAAAAAGGCGCTTTTCTTCCTAAATTGCATAGATATTTTAACAATGTAACCCAAATAATCGGTTCCCATCGATTGGGAGTTCATAAAATCCCACGTTAGTTTGATCATTTTAGTGGAGAATCTCGACTGATTGAAGTGTCTGCTCCGAGTAAGTTTTTCCCGGATATACCTAAACATTTTCTGTCAGCAAATATGCTGTGCCTCCAGGAATGAGTTTACCTGTGTTGGTTTGTTCCATGCATTCTCCTTCGGCGATTAAGTGCCATATTTGACTGGATATTCATCACGAAATTTGTATATTGTGGAGGTAAATACAATTATCGCTCCACTAGTTCTTCTTTGCTCAGCAATGCGATACACTTAGAGAACATCTTAAATAGGGAGTTTTTTTCTGTTTTGGCTGTAAACAATGTGGTAAACAGTACCAGTGAAAAGCGAGTGCGTTGTTTTGGGTCGGTACTTGTGTCAGAGCTTACAAATGTTAACCACAAACATTTCGACTTTCCTTTCCGGGGCTCACGCAACAAAGCCATGGTGCTACCCCACTGTTTTACCATATTAGTTTCTACATTGATTATGTATACATATAACCAAAATGCACATGTGTGCTCATTGGTTGTCTGAAATTCGATTTCAAACGGGATCTTTCATTCTGGTCCCGAAAATGCATCAACTAACCAATCTTATACTTTCATAAGTATTGACTTTTGGAGACATGTGAGGATGGCCGGTAATTTTGAAATATATTACGCACTGCTGACGAGTGCCAAGCAGGACGAAACAGCTGTCCAGTGCTCTTTGAAAATAATTTTTGTTCCCGAAACGCTACACAGCTTATTTCACTTGACAACTATTTCTCGTGGAAAGTTTAGCATCAATTGGGTTGTCATTTTGTCATAGCACATTTTCCGCCAGATGTACTGCAGGATTTTTGGGTGAACAGAACTTCCTCACTTGTGATAGCCGCCCTGGAGATGGCGAAAAAGTGTGGTTTAATGAGTTGTAGCGAAACGACGAAATTATCGTTCAAGCGTTATATCTATCACCAAGCTGGACGGTTCTGACTTGTGAATTGCCTGATGGATTTTATTCTGATTTCAAGTACGCAACAGAAAACCGGTAGATAAGTAATTTAATTTAACTAGTAGATAATCCAGTTGATAAATTTAGGAAAAATATCTGCTTTAGACAAGCTTCATTACAATGTGCGTGCGTATACATTTGACGATCATTTGACGATCATTTAAGTGAGACCAACATACTGAAAGATGTGATGCGGATGATGTTCATCGCTAAGTAGGAACCAGATTATAATCGAGATCAAACCAACAGCCAAGGTCAAAGGCGAACACGTGATTATTCATATCGTGTGCGGAGCAAGATTTGAACAATACGAGCAATTAATTAATTGGACCAAACTTTTTAAATCGCTTTTCCAACGTTTCTGTTCACCACACATACTTTGTCAATGTTTCCAGTGCCTCAGTATGGTCGGGGTGGGTGTCTTAGATTGTGACTGGTCACCATTCCCTTACACCTCGCGAAATGCTCCTATTATGTGACTAAGCGTCTCAAATAACCTCTGTTGAGGAAGCCCTACTCACTGCTTTCCCGTGGCAAAGGTGTTTACCTACAAAAGTGAGAGGACAAAAAGCTGAAATCCGGGACTATAACCGATTGGTGAACCATAGGCAGTTCACCTAAGGGAGTTCGTTAAAAACTCTGATTCCAAAGCACATTTGCCAGTTCTTTGTGATTGGTTACGTGTTGAATTAAATAATCATATTTCATGCTGCTTTTGATCTCTGTATCAGTATATTTGTCCCGCTTCAAACAGCCTGAATTAGCATCCGCTTGAGTCATAATGTTCATATCATCTCTATCACGGAACTTCAATCACTCCTGCCACGGGTTCGTATCTACAACACTCTTATCCACTGAATGACGGTCGGTTACAGTCATTGGCCGCATTATAAGAAAAAACTGTTGCATGCGGTCACCAAATCCTTCGTTATGTTTTCAGAATGCATAACTCATTCTTACACATTGAACAAATGACACCTGGAACCCGTAGAAAAACCGAACCTATACAGTCTGATAGTTTGTAGTAAAGTTCAAAGGGTGTTTATTCAGGACCAATTAAACTTTATTCACTTCTTTCGTCTGGCTGCGTAAAAGCCATGAGCTTGCCATCGGAAAACAAACTGCTTTCATCAGAAATGTTTCGTTAACTCACGAACAGCGGTTAGCAGAATACGTTCAAACGGTCTCCGAAGGTGATACCAATTGAGTTATGATAATGCTTAGGTTGGGTAATGAATTTTCATCGTACAGTTGTTACTATAGGACACCATCATCACCACCATCACTACCACCAACATCGGTGGAATAGAATATCCAATAGATTTCCTGATTGTTTTCCACTTCCATTTCGAAGGGGAGATCATGATAATTGGACCTTAGATGAGTCACCATGATACAAGCAACTAATATCGGTAATCGGTGCAAAGCGTACCACGGAACGTAAATTCCATAGTCCGTATATCATGAGGCCGCAGTTGTCCACATTTTCCGGTGTATCGAACTAATGATCTCAGGGTTTAGTTGGCGTATCCGCAGACTGATTTGTCACTGAGAGGCAATGAGTCACATGTGCGTGTGTGCCAGCGTCACTTTTCCCCTTCTCTGTCACGCATCGGAATCGCTCCGAAATAAGCACTTCAAGTGTGTATGTGTGTGGGTGGTAGGTGCGGGGGAGGGATGAATCAACTTGTTGTATTCGAGCATGTGTATTGTGTAGGCAAAATTAATGCCAGACGGCCTAATGGGGCTCATCCAATTTAACAGAATGTCGGCGTCTGTTTGTGCTACTTTCATACCGATCTAATGATTGCCGTTCGGCGTGGGGCGTATCGAGGACTAACGACAATCATATTCGAGGTCAAATTTTCCCACTCAAAACAGCTCCACTGTTTCGGTATCTACAGCGTTCAAGCGAAGCCCTTCAGAACATGTGGACATGCTGTCATACGGTGGCCAACTACTATTACAGTATTTACAGGGATTACTTTTAGTAATCGCTTTTTTTCACCCTTCTCGCGAAGGGTTTTAGCCGTATTATCAGTTTGTTTAGTGATTATTCCGTCTATAAATTCACGCCCCTAAACCAGGCTGTAGGTTCATCTAATCAGAAAGAATGTTTCGAAATGGTCAAACGACCGATGGAAGGCAGAAACACGGACAAGGTATGTTGGTTAAAGCCGCAGTGACCGGAAAGTAGCACACGTCTCAATTGAAAGCTGAGCCAATGAAAGTCCATTTGTTCGCGTAGAAGCGAAGTTCAGCGAGGANCGAGGAGATAATCGACGCTGTGTACTAATACTTCCAGCGCTCAAAGGATAGGAATGACCAAATTTAATATCACTTTGCGTACCTTGTTCAAATTGAGCTATTTCACGTTAATTTGTTTGACATTACTATTTCCAGTTCAATTCAACGATCTACTAGAATGTCCTTTCGTTCTTGCTAAATACAAACTATTTTAGGCCATATAATAAAACGTCGAAAACAAAGAATGTAAAAAAATTAAGATTAGCCTCCCCTCTCATCATTCTGTGAGAAAGTTCGCATAGTTCAGATAAAGAAAGGTATTCTGCTTTTCCGATGTATCCCAAACTGTTCATCAACCCACCTCTGAAGAAAACGAAACATAGCAAGGTACTGATGCTATTGACCGAAATTAAGTTTATCATTGTGAATAAAACAGTGCAATAATATCTACCTGTTTGGGTCTTATCAGCAGTGCGAATCCATCAATCCAACTGTTGCTCGAAGACTGGACCTCACAGGTAAAACGCAAGGCTATACCCACTCAGACAGTGAGTATTCGATCAGACCGTTATCGTTTCGAATATGCACGAGTTAGTGCAGTCCATCCTTGCAAGCCTAATGCAAGCACCGTATCTCGGACATCTCAGGTTGAAACATTCCATTCTGATTTCATGTTACATGAAGGTAGAGGAGAATTTGGTTTGATCCTTTGTCAAATTTTGTCTTGTACACAGCAAATGAAAGTCCCGGGTTTGATCCTCCTTTAGTTCGACTAAATTGCACTATTGATGAAACCCAATCGAGTGGAAATAGCTGTTCCTCGCTTGCTAAATATTCCGGTCCCGCTCCATTTGTTCCGAAACGACGAAATTCGAAACAGGATCAAACTAAGTCACCCACTACTTTCCTGTAATAGTGTAATAGTCACTCTTGTACACGAGTGAAACCTCTTTGGATAAATAACTGCATCTATCCGTCGAATCATATTCATCATCGACCGTCTTCTAGTACATGGAGGAAGACGGTTACAGTGTTTCTTCAAACCAGTCGTCGACTTATCCACGCGGTTTTGCCGTCTCCTCTGATCCGTCTTTCTTCCCAGTTGGCCCCACACATGCTCTGTTGGATTGAGATCGGGATGATTGATGTGGCCACACCGTGCTGAGAATGATACTTGCGTAAGATAAAGACAACTGAGTAGATGCGCTACGTACAAACTAGAAGTGTGTACAAATTACTTTTTTGACAAAAACTTGCTTATTTTTGGAGACAATGAAGGTCAATACGTAAACATTGGCTGACTGCGATCAGATGTCTTGAAAGGCTGAAAACTCCGAGCAACCGCTGCAGTTCAGTTGACCTTTTGTAGATTGGTTATCCCAGAACAAATCAGCTTTTAAGTAGCATGAATCTCTAGTATGCTTAATTTTAGCTCTCATTCCATCAGTTATATTGGTATCAGAGAAATATTTCCAAGGAATTGGAATACTGATTCATCTATCCAAACGACTGGTTTCCATTGTTCAAAACTTCATTTACACTTCCTCGCTGCAGTCAGTAAATACCACTGAAGGTAATAATGACATCTTCACTAATTTCACTGAATGGGGCACAGTGCTCTTCGATTAACGTTGGTACTGGTGTTTCTCAGGGTATTATTTTGTCTCCTTTCTTGTTTTCTATCTATATACGGAATCTCTCCATTCCCAGTAACTGTATTACTCGCAATTATGCTGATTATATCGTTATTGGTTGCCTATCTCCTAGTTTGACCAGTTTTTTCCCCTCTCCAGGACAGCCCTAATGAACTTCACTATTGGTTTGTGCCCCGATTCATTGTCATTAACAAGTGCACTGAAGTTCCCAGTAACCTCGAAACCAGTCACCGTTATCTTTCATGAGTAAATAATCCCCTCAATCTTATAGTTAATAATCAAAGCATCTTCACACATCCACCCACCTCAGGGAAGAAATTCTTGCACCATTTTTTCTCTCAGTATTTACTAAAGTATAAAATTTCTTATATTGTCTTTTCTGTCTTTCGCAATGGGTTTTGTATACCATTTTAGTTGGCGAATGTTTGGATTAGCCCATTTGGTTTTTCACAGGCACCCGACATTGTTGATGATGTACGATGTGGGTTTCACTCCTTGTGAGATCGTTAATTCCCCACTTTTTGAATGCATTTAAATGCGGTGGAAATATTTGTGTGCCTGGTGTCTCTGAATAATCGAATGGGCTAATCCTAGCTTGATACTCTAGAAATTGTTTGAGCCATTCGCATAAGGCGATGGCCGTCGGCAGTATAGCCCAGTGGTTAGGGTTTGAGGTCCCGACACGAATGTTCGTGGTTCGAGTCCTCACAAGGACACAAAACGTACGCACTGCTAACGAGTCCGAAACAGGACGAAATATCTGTCCATTGCTCTTTGTCCGCTATCACAAACATTCCCCTCGGTGTTTTATATATCCACTGTGAAAACTGTAAATTGCTGAAAATTCACTATTTAGATGCATAACGCGTTAATTGACTTGACGTGACATCGTGATCAACATGAGTACGAGTTAACAATCCATATATTTTTTCTTTTCAGTGGAGTTGTCTTGCGGTGACGATATATATTTTTTTATTTGCCACTCTCCCTTTCAGGATGAGCTTAAATTGGTGTTTATTCTATTTTAACCTCTGAATTATTCAGAATGCTATTTTGCCGAATAAGAATAAGGAGATAGAGCTTGTGTAAAAGAAAATCCGTCTGCACCATTTGTCGTGCAGAGGGCAACTTCAATTTCAGTGAAGCTCCAGCCTTGGAAATACAGTTACGTCTTTCATTATGTTGCCGCCATTGGTCAGAAAACTACTTAGGCAAATGAAGCAATCCACTATAATTAATTTCTTGAGCAGGAAACCTTAGTGCCGCAGTAGACGACACCCACCACTTTGTACTTTGAAGGTGCAAAACGCTTACCGAATGGATTTACAGGACTTAAAAATCTATTAGGAGCGCTTTGCCCGTCCGGCCTACATTCAGACAGACAAACGATGTCGTCAGTATACTGTAAATCACACAGCTTTTCTCCAGCCGCCCATTTAATACTTAAATTTTGGTTACTACTCAGTAAGTTCTTTATTACTTTGCATACGAGCAAGTTGAACAGGAATGGCAAAATAGGGAACCCTTAACGAGCACCGCTCCTGGTTTCGAACGATTTGCTTAGCCTTTATTGGACCCTTCGCTACCACAAGTATAAGTTTACAGTGACCTCAATAAGTCGAAGAATACTGCGATCGTTGGATGATGATGTGAATGGCATAATTCGGGGGCTTAACATAACTTGCAAATTTGGTTAATGCAACCAAAAGCTGGTCGGAATCCTGCTTGCTCGTTTCCCATGAGGATTTAAGAGGTTGAAGTAGGGCATAGGCCAGATTCGTGTACGAAGTAACCCAAAACAAATGAAAGCATGTTCGCAAACGTCACTTGGCCACGGCGGAAGCTGTAGCAATCAAAATCATGAACCCACCACTGTACAAACAGAAGATGGTTGCCACACTTCAGTTGCCTTGGCTCCAAGCAAACCTACGTGATGACCCGGACCATGATCTCAGTCATGTCGTGATGACGCAACATGGTGTGACAAATAGGTCATCGGAAAATTCCAGAATTGATCTTGGTCCCCCTTTGCCCACTGCCCCCATTTATCCACTCGCTCTAATTAAACTTAATAGACATTGTTGTATTTTCATACTCAACCTCAATGGATCAGTCACATTTACTTCTACATTAGATATAAACGTACACATGGCTGTAAAGGTCTGAAGACGAAATTACGAAGACAAGCTGGTTCGCTGTGTTGTTTGGCTTTTGATATTCATATGGGAATCGTCCATGAATTTGGTAACGATTGGGATCAAAGGTATCCCACGGTGGTCTGCGCAGTCATTGCTAAACACCTCCTTGAAAATCGGAACAGTCCAAGACGGTTGTATGCACTCCTTTGACCGGATGCTATGCAGGAAATTAGTAAAAGAGTCTACGAGGTCACTGTCCTCATCTCGGAGGAGATCCGTCAAGTCCAACTACTTTTCCTTTCTTCAGAGCTTCAGTACCGGAGCGTACTTCTACTTATATCGGAGTATCACATGATACTGCCCAAGTAGCTTCAGCTTCAACAGACGAGTTAATCTGGCCAGACTCAGGCCAGTTAAACTATTCATTGCAAGAATCTGATCGACGATCAATCCTTTTTTCCTTTTTGGGAAGAGTTTGTCCACCTTTGGGCAAACTGTTTCACTATCTAGAGTTTACAGACGTATCAGTTGGAATAGTCTTTAAGTATTCCCAAACGCAGCTGTTATTTCTTTTTCACTAGCTCAGTTCATTCACCGATTTTCGCGTTCCTTTTTGAAACTGTTCGCCCGATGATCTTGGAGATCTCCATACTACATATCTTTGCTTCCGTCAATATCGAAAAAATGTTCAGCATCCCACAGACGCACGCTATCAATGAGCTATTTTCTCATACTTATTGAGTATTTGAGGGAAAAAGCTTCCTATGAGTGCAACACTCAATGATGTTAACGCATCTTAAATGGATAATCCAAATTTCAGTGAATAGCATTGAGCTTTTACTAACAACAAACGATTGGGCAAGTCAAACCGCTTTAAACTTTATGTTTCTCGTTTGCTTCCTTTTATCGATTTCTCAGTAGAAATGAAGTGTTTCCTGCTCTCAAAACGAAAACCGGTAAAGTGAAATAGTCAACCTTCTATATCGAAGAATTGCGCCAGAAGAAGCAATTTTTTTCTCTCTCGCGCGCATCCCGTTTCGATAAGAAAGTGAACAATGACAGATTCTCAAATGAATTACGGAGTAACAATCAGAGAAAAACATTGTGATTTCCACCTTTGGGATAAGTTACAAACAAATGGCAAAGCAATTTACTTCACGCGTTATCGGTTATGAAAGGATTCTTTTGCGCACTGATGATTTTCGGAAGAGTCACAGAGAGTTCATCAAGAAAGCTGTTTTTTGACTCTGTGATCCATTTTTCACTCATATATTCAAGTTTTAGAATATTGATTTTTCCATTTCGTCACGTCTTTAAAAGCATAAGTAAATTGAACTCTTTGGTCGAAATATGCACTAAAATTTAAATTCCATTCCTTATCGCACGCATAGCCCGTGCTAATTGCAAGTTCTAAATGCACTTAGCCAGCGAAGAGAGGAAATTAAACGATGAAATTCTTCAGAAAATTCTGCAGCAGCTTTCACGACCTACCTTCTTTCACTCGATTATCAAGCTGATCTTATCAGGTCAATCAAGGTGTAGTTACGCGCAATTGCTGAAGTTTAGCAAAGCTACGAAAACCATGGCGAAACCTGACGCCCTACTGTGCGTGCGGAATCCATAGTAACCGACTATCAAACTCCATCTACCTCATGCAGACAACTTCAATTATGTAGCGAACTACGTTTCTAACTGGGAAAAGGAATAATTAAAACGTCGTAAACACTATTGAGCTGTTTCAGATTGCTCATAGTCTTGGAGGCTAGTGCTCAGCTGAGCGAAGTGTGATTACCGCGAAATATGGATTGTAATGTCGTGAATGGGCAAATGAAAACACGATCTAACCAGGTGCCCGGTGGTTAAGTAATTTGTATGCATGTGCTCTGCCTGTGAGATTCCGGAATCAAGTCCAAGTTGGATCGATGGATTCACATGGCTGATGAAACCCAACCAGTGTAAAGCAGTTGCATCTAGCTTTTCAGTTCACGCGTATTTGCTCTATTTAGGAAAAAATTAGTCATATTAAAACAAATTAAATCCTCCACCGCTTTCATTGCAAATCATTGTATTTTTTTCTCTTAGATTGCATTCCATTCAGTGCAGCTGGTATATTTCAGTTCAGGGACTGACAATGGTGAACGAAATGCTTATGCTTTTCCACAATAGTTGCCTTCCGTTTGTTTTTATTCAGCAGCTTAAAGGATGTTATGTATCAAAATGGACCCATTATTTCAAAATGCAAATCGGTTGAATCGTTTGAAGCGTAAAACATCTACCGGTCGGTCGATTTTATTCATACTCGCTCAATATTAATAGTTGTATATTTATACAGATTGTGCGCATCCAAAAGCGGGCTACAGTCCAGTCGTCGCCACTTGTAAAAATTATTTGCGCAACAATACGTGGCCAGATTATCGATTTAGTCACAAAGTTGACAAAAATTACCACTCTTCTCTATGCTTATCCCTTCTTCTGTTATTCCAAAACGCATGAACTTTGGTAAGAAATTTTCGATCCTTGAAAAGTTCATCAATGGTGAATGTATGGGATCTTTTCATCAATGTTTATTATTGTTTGCCGTAAATACATCACTGGTGAACAAAAGTTACAAGTAAAAGAGTAATTCATGTCCAAAATGAACAAAAGAAAACTTGTTTGGCACGGCTCCAAAAATGTTTTTTTTCGTGATTGCTCGCGCTCGTCGGGTATGACATAAATCATCACCAATAGGCACCGAAATAAATAGACTCAATCGCCGAATGTTACTACGTTTTACTAATCTCCCTATCTACGATTCACGAAACAAGCTCCCGTTTGCTATGTACTAATATACACTGTTGATTTCTCATACGGAAGCTTTAGTATCACAAGGCTTTCGGTCGGCCAACACACTACGAAAAGAATATGAACTGAATACACGGTAGCTGCTGTCTTAATTTTTCTGATATACTGCTGTTTTTGTTTTATAAAATGTATGATTAAACCAATGTTTTCGGATAAGAATAGGCAAAAATCTAAACGTGGTCACTTGGTACAAATAAAAGATACCAGTCAGGTGGCGGATGCCGGGTTGGTACACCGAACCTCCGAGATGATAAGTTAGCGACAGTTAGCGCTCGACCACCACCTCCAAACGAATTATTTAAAGACATCTCCAGAACTGTGTAATCGAATGAGCCAGATTCGGGATCATTCGAAAGTGATAATCCGACCCGGTGTGACCATGAGCCTCCACCTGGGTCCAAGGTGTCTGTGATCAACTTGAAAGCGATACCCATTTGAAGGATTCTCATGATAATTAATAAATCCATTGGTCTGGCTTTCATTCGTCAGATTATGACGCTGGCTATCAGTGTTACTCGAGGCAGTTCAAAACTGATGGTGGTGAATTTGGAACACAAACGAGATTACGGACTTACAATCAACGGCACGAGCCCACATTGGCCCCGAGTCACTAGAGCACTCAGTCAGCTCCGTCCTGTGGGAACTACAGCAATTCATTAAACACAGGCATGCATACAATCTGTTCGACTGATTTTCTAGAAGAGAGTTTTGTTTTAAATTCTATAATACCTATCATTGAGATAAATACATTCTATACCATAAGACTTATCAACAAAGGACGAAACCAGCCACAAATGGGGGCGTTTCGAGTCTTCTCAGTACAAGATTTCTTCTCCACTGAAACGCAACAAATAACACACGCATCAGCGGCTTAAAAACCTGATAGCGTAGTTGCAAAATAAACTTGTTTTGAAGCCCATGAAAGAGATTTGTGTGCTATGTTTTTTTGAAGAAATGCTTTCTTAGTTCTGTAGAGCCTGAGATTTCCGTATGCCCACTGAACACTGATTTAGTGAAGCAGGTCAGACTGTACAAATATGCAAATCTTCTCCCATCTGACACGTCTGTTTCGTTCAGGTTTAAGTCCTGTTTCATTTATGTCCTGCAACAGGTGGAACACTAATTCCTAAAGTAATCTTTAGTGAAGGCCGACTAGCAGTTTCGGGAAGCTGTTGGCAGGGATTCAACACGGATAGTATTTGTGTGTCCGGGTTGGCATCTGGATGAANCGTTCGTTTCGTGTACCGAGATTCTCACTCCTGAGCTACCCGACAGAAGACCAAACTCTTCAGTAAATAACAACATTAATTTAGAACTTACTTTCAACTTCACAATTAAACACACTCAAAAAGCATGCACATTTCCAGAGAGTTGGGAGATCGAATGAGCTAATTGGAAAATAACGAAATCAAATAACACTTGGATACCTATGTAAATCTCAGTTGTATTGGGAGCACAACAATCCAACCCGCTTAGAAATGCGATATTTTATCCCTGGTTCGGAAACAGCTTGGAGTCTTTAGAGAAACAATGTGAAATGATAACCAACAAGCGCCCAAAGGACTGATGGATTTCGGACATTATAGATGCAATATTGTGCGGGGGTAAAATTGACAGGAAGTACACAAACTGTGCTTCACAACGAATTGAAGAGATGCCAACGGTTTTCCAATCTCATTTTTCTTCAGTTCCCTTTGGATATCATTTCAAGAAACATTGTTAGCGAATTATTGATGTGTTCAGTAGACTGGGGATAGCTCACAGATTGTTATACTCCTTAACGGATGCAAGTAATTCCATTGTGTACCAGATCTGAACGTTCATTATCTGGGGATACACGGTAATGTTACCAATTCGAGAAACGAAGCTCCGTTTTGACATCGGTTCACAGCGAGGCCGGTAGCATTCAGTTCACTTATTCTGCTTCGTTCCTATCAACGAGGTCTCCACACAGAAAGGACTTTGAGTGCTTTATAAAAATCTAAATTATTTCTATATCAGGCACATTGTTTGTACTTAAACATATTAAAAGTGTGTCGAACAGCTAGAAACCTTACGAACACAAGTTAAAGGGCAAACACATTTTCTCTGACAAGTACTGCGATTTTCTCTTTTTTTGTCCCGGCGGAATGTTTCGGTATGCATTCTATCCAGTGTTCAGTAGATTTATTTTCCGGTTTTTCAATTGACTAGTGATTGCGGTCTTCAACTACACCGCAGCTTAAAAACTGGTTCTACCCCATTCATCCACCTAACTGACGACTATAAATAAAACGATCAAAGTAATCGCTAAGTGTTTTAACGCATAATACACCATTCAGAACTTGGAACTTTTATTATTTGCGGAGGAATTGCACTGTTAGTTGAAAAAGCTACATCACGACAATTCCCAATCCTGAGATTTTTTCCTGATGTGACAAAAGTAGTGTGACAGTGCATTCGGATCAACTACCATCAAATTTCGCATTGCCGAAAGTCATTCTGTCTCAATAATTGTTCCAGATAATGGAACCCTGAATACGCCGTATTCTTAACCGCCTATGGTACAGAATTCAATACTAGTCACCAACACCTGCAGTGGAGACCTTCATTCAACTGGCCGAGAGTTTCGGGCTTCGGCCTGAGGATACAATGGTTATGGTCATTGTCATTAAAAAACTTTATATACAGGATTCTTGTTGTCGGATTTCACATTTTACCTGGTTGACCTATATGGTAAACACAACAAATATCCACAAACATTGTGTGAGCAAAGAGAACGTTGGAATAAATCGATGAACGATACAATAACAATTTATTGAACGAACCAGTGGCCCTAGCTGACTCCGGACAGGAAGGACCGGTACTCGATCTAGATATCTATTGTTTTCTATGAGACAATGAATTCAAAAACTGGATAAGACACATAAGTCAATAACTAAACGCTTTTTTACAACAAAATAATTATAGCAGTTCAATGAATCACATACAAAAGGAAGAAAAAAGGTTCGTTCAACTTTTTGAACAAACTCGTTTCTCAAACACGACACAAAAAAACATGTGAGTATTTCTTGCCTCAACTGAAAAACCCAAGGTGCTCTTTTGGCTTTAATCATTCACTCACTCCTACACACAGACTTGCTCACAGGCAAACGCTGAGTAGACACTTTCTGTATGTGTATGTATGTGTACCGGACGTGGGATCATACAGGTTGACAGACACCACGAGGATGTTGATACTACCCTCGGCCCTTCCCCTATCGAACGTGTCGTCCGAAATGATTGACAGTGACTCACCACTGGATGAGCTCAATTATTCAGCCCTGACGTGAGATAAGTGGTGCGTGAAACAAATATCGATTCAATGACTTCGGACAGATTCGTATGTGCTTTGTTCTGGTGAGATAGGTTTCCCATTGCTTATATTCCGGTGAACAGTTTATCCGCATCCAACGGTAATGGATTCACCAAGAGAACGATCCGGTTATACTCTATCAATTCCGATCTCATTTGACTTTCTTCAATAAAAACTACCTAGAAGCAGCACGGATAGCAGACTGTACGACAATTTTCTTATGTAAAATTTGTGTTCACAGACTGCTTCAACGCTCGTTTAGATTCACACCACACCTCTGGACAATGCACTCTATTGTTTCTCCATGACAGCATGATATTCTCTTATTTTTTTGTATCCAAATTAGAGAAGATTTTTCAACACTCCACTGAGGGTTTGGTAACTGATGCCTATGCTCCGCTGCCTGAAATGTAAGCACATGCACACACAGTCTCATTAGTCGCACAACAGTCAAACACTTTGATCACAACGTGAATTGTTCGGGATTTCACCTCGTGCGGAGGACATTGATCCAAGATGTCTATCAAACTAAATTGGCCTCAATCCCAATGCCTCCTTGTACTCATCACGTTCGTTTCCCTGAACTGGTGTGGTTTTCATGACTCATAATACCATACAATGTGCTTCTATACACAGTTCCACGGTACCGAATAAAAACGTAGGAGCGGAGCTTCAAACACTTACACTCGTTGATGCGTTCCCGATGTCAAGCAGTGCAGACCGATGTGAAAATGAACTGAGTCAATTTTTTCTGCTTTCCTTGAATCCATAAACCTTTCCTCTGAACTATCAATAGAGTTAAATAGCAAATGTTTGGAATAGCCCATTCGATTTTTTCACAGATACCGATATCACAAACATTTACATTGCATTCAAATGCATTCAAAGAGTGGGGAATCAATGATCTCCCAAGGAGTGAAACCCATACCGAACACCATCAACAATGCCTGCTGCCCGCAAAAAACGGAATGGGCTAATCTAAACATTCACCATCTTAATTGATTGAGCTATTCGTACAAGGTGATATCCGTCGATCGTGTATCTCAGGGGTAAGGGTTTGAAGTCCCAACCCGAAGGTTCGATCCATCTTGACGTGGTTCGCTTCCTTACCTGAACGACAGAGGTCCATTACCGCAGAACTCGTTTATTCGTGTCTCCAACGCACACTTGATCAACGATCACGAACATAACGTTCCCGGGTAGAGCGAGGGGAGAGGACAGCCCACCCCGTCCCACCGGAACTTTCATCCTCGCTCGGTAACTCATTCAAAAAATGCTTTTATTTGTTTACGGAGAAATTAGTTCATTAGAACTGGACGGGGCCTAGACAGATCCAGGTCAATCGTTGATATTTGACGACCGAAACATTAATCACCTTGCAGGGTTCCCAAATGATTGCGATTACTTGGATTCACTTGAAGTTACAACGGATTCACTTGAAGTTACAACGGATTCATATGAAGTTGAAAACGTATTGTCCCGACAGGGACACGAAAAATACGCACTGCTGATGAGTCCCAAGCAGGACAAACAGCTATCCGGGGCTCTGTGTTGGCTATCACCAACATTCCCATCGCAGTTAAATCAATAGGGAAACTTTTACGATTTTCAGCAGTTTGATCTGCTTAAAGTTCTGCTTGCACAGTCTTCAACCTAGCAATTTTACTAACTGGATTCGATTAGTGTTTCCCGATGCATTCCGGTGGGTTGACCAACGAATAAAAGAATGGATATCTGAGAGCAAAACAAATCAAAATAACACGGAATGTGTGTAAACTAGGTCGGCGAAGAAAGGGAGTAGACACACAAGCACCTGACGCGTGAAACACGATACACGGGGAGGGGGGATCGAACAATACTGACCTGCCATTATTGTCAACCAGTTAATGCCATGTTTCTGTATTTTCTATTCATAGATGACCAGACTGCTGCCGTATATAGTCAACCTTTCAAGTGCAACCGGATTCCGTCTTAGCGAAAACAATGACCGGGACTGAATGACCTCTTTGCAGGCACAATATCAAATGTATCACCTATACTATGAATGAGATTGAAATCGCTTGATAGTGAAGTCCACGGAAACACATGTTGCCCTAGGGTGAACTCTGACTAATACTATTGGCTTATTTGTGTAGCTTTAGAATTCATCCATCGAGGCTTTTACGTGCGTGTGTGTGTCTGTCGAAACTGCATCCGTGATTCAACCGCTAGGGGAAATACGGCTGCTCGAACTGCAACAATTTTTCTATTTCATCAGTTGTTTCACCGGTTAAGGTGAAAATAGGAATCGGACCAACACATCCCTACGTTATCAATTTTCGTTTTGAAAGTGGACCATCTGTGCCAAAAATTGACACTCAGACCACCCACGCGAATGCTCGCATCTTACCAGGACTGTAACTCAGTCGTTCACAATGTCACCTGAACAGTCCACATAACAAATTCCGCTGTTTGTGAAAACAGGGAAAGAGATAGCTCCACTCCCGACATCATACCCGTTAGCCAGTTTGAAGAACAGCAGAGAAAGAAAATAACCCAGATAAAACACCGCGTGTCGTGATGAACACGGACGAGAAAGCGTAAAAGACTCGGACGCGTCTTTCTTTATTCAAAAATCAAAACTATCTTCTGTGAGAAGATGCATTCGGAATACTGCATTCGTCACAGTTTATTGCCCAAGGATAGGCGGACTTCAGAACACACTCTATATAATGAAGGAGTTTGTTCGACAGAAAGATTTGTGCTTAAAGCAGTCCGGTAAAAAAGCAGCTTCCGTATTTCTAAATAGCATGTTAAGAACTATAAATTGGCAAACATGTTCCTTCTTTTTCAGTGTACCCGAATCATGCCATTACAACACAACATACATGACCAATTACATATAGGGATTTACGAAAGAAACGAAAGTAGCAGAAAGTTTCAACAATTTGAAACATTATTGGTCCCCACTATGCTGGTGGGTCACCTGAATTCGTGAGGAGTCAATTATCATTTGTATGGATGTCAAATGACGTTTTGCTTGCCAACATTCGGGCCATGAGAGTCTGAGTGCTTGCACAAATTGCTTTTGGGCACACAACAGGGGTGGGTGGGCTGTGGAGAGGGATGCTGACTGCTATGATATAAAAATGCACGTGGTTAAACCGTCTCGTTCTAATTCTTTACAGAGGTTGGGACGCTTCTGTTATGTTTACAGTGTGATGGTTGTCAACACTGTGCCACACAACGACCCTTGCGATTGACCCAATTATCCAACTTCTCAATCACGGAGGGTGATGGTCACGGATTCGCTCCAACAAACGCTTGGTTGTGCGGCCAACATACTTTGCTCCACAGGAACAACTGAAAGAGGAAATGAAGAAACAGACAGTATAATCAAGCGTTCTACCCTTCAACCGCAGATACACTAACGGACTAAATGTGAATTAGGTCTGGAGCTCGGCTGTGGAGAACGTTTTATTGATGTCGTTTGATAACCTTCTATGCGAAATCTCTGCTAAGCTGTTATCTTTAAATGGTAAAGAGATACGCATAAACTTTTTCTCAGCAATGACCCTCTTGGAAAACGCCTCGTGTTTTTAAATCACAGAGTCCATCAGGTGCTCCGAGTATCCACTTTGGATGAAGATATTCCGCAAATTTCGGAGTTAGTCAACCACCGTGTCCTTTGTGCAAATTCTTCTAGCTCTATTGGTCAAACTGAGTGTGAGACTCTTCCTCATGCCGAGTGATACAAGCTGCGGAAACGAATATTCTGCCCATTCCAAGTCGCATTCCTGTGGACTGACCGTTCAATTAAACCATCATCACAGCGAGTTGGGCAAACATTCAGTTATACTAGCTCATTGTTTGCTTATTTTTCAATCGTGAATTTTAAATTGTGATGTGCAACATTGAATTGATCCAATAGATGCTGATCCTCGTTTGCGGAA
>UZAN01039814.1:11562-24965 GCA_900618425.1 Echinostoma caproni | reverse complement strand
ATAAGAAACGGGTACGACCACATGTCAATTAAAACATAAACGAAAAGCCTAAGCAAAGGAAGGTACCTGCAAAGTGGATAGAAATTATGGTAGTGGTGGTGGTGGTGGTGGTGGCATTTATCATCTTTGACTGCAACACGCCATATTTGCGACTCCACCTCTTTCTTTCCACCTTCTACCACCGATCGTGATACGGGTCTTGTTATATTTCACGAGACTTCACCTGTCTTACATCATCGCACACCTCAACCACTGCGTGACTGATGCGAACTTATTGGGCTGAAACTTTTGAGAACTTTTGAATCGCGTAGCTTGCGTTCCCCCCGAAGTAACGATAAATTCAATTGGGAGAGATTACAGGGTAGACAAAATAGTACAAAACATTCGTGACCAGGACAGTTTAAGCAATCTACCAAAGCAGTGTGCTAAGTTAAAGGGAAAACGCTTCGAAATGTATAGACCAAGTAGTACGCCAGAAAAACTGCCCACAATGATTCCCGCAAATGGTTGTGGATTATCACACAGCTATGTTTTTCCATGTTGAAAATTCTTTGTATCGTGGTAGAAACGAAAGACCTCGGAGCACTCAACAGGTACTTTAATTCAGTCAGGTTAACAGATTAAAGTCAGCTAACAAACCAGTCATCAGTTGATTGTATGTTCGAGGTGCGGCGTGGAGACTATGCAGTGAAAGCAAGCACTTCTGACACGTTAAACACGTCAGTAGTTTTTCGGAAAATGGACACTGAATAAAATCGAGGCGAGTAACACACTGGAGTGAGTAGCTGAAGGTGGATAAAGGTGGTCGGGAGGGGGAGTGGTTGGCTGGATCTCACGATTGCAGTAAATTAAATGGTTTTCACGAGGCTGTGCTAACTGAACCCACTAACGTTTACACAGAACTCGGTGAAACCTCTCGATAGCCACCTGACCCCGTCCCTCCTATATGCACACAGGAAAACGTGTGGGGCATTGAACTTGGTAATTGGACATGTACAGTTTTATAAACTGCTTTTATAATAATAAAAATAATAATAATAGCACTAGCATTAATAAATCTTTTGATCAGGCGACACAGAATAGACAGAAGAGAGTCGACGAATGACTTTAAATCCCAAAAGTTTTGTTTGTACGATTTGTTTTCTGAGCTGATCAGAAATGTGTTTTCGACTATGAGGTACCATTGTCCAGGGGAATTTACTCGAGCAAACGATTAGAAAACATTCAATTAATGGGAAAATGGACTGAATTGAACAAACATCTTCGAAATAACCGAATGATTCTGTCCTTCACAACCATCATAGATTGAAATAAGTTTTCCAGTATTGACATTCCATGCATCTGATTCCTTTAAACAACTTGATTAGAGCAAAAGAAGCATCATGATCGCAGGATGGATCGAATCCAACTATTTCGTGATAATCTCATCAGCTGTGTACATACATGCTGGGATGCAGCGAAATGATGCCGGGATCAAATCGTGCTCATTTGCCGTGTTGTGTTCTTTGCTCAGGCGTTCAAATTGTTGACGATGTTCCTCCGATAACGATTCTAAGTAATTAATCCTCGCTTCCGGAACTACTGGAATCTGGAACAATGCTTGCGCATCACAGCGCGTTCACATCACCTGTCAAGTCAAATCAGTTGATTACTTCCTACCGTATGTATGTATACATATGTGGTCCCACTGAGCCCAGTGTAAGTGACGAGCACAAATTGGTAAACAAGCCCTTTTTCAGTGATATACGAAAATACCTATATTCCTAAACACAGTCGAACAAACGAGACACTTTTTATGAGGGTAACAAAATCTAATAATGTATGAAAACTCAAACCAAATAAAATCCAGTCGCCATTTTGCATCTTTCTGTAAGATACGAAAGATCTACAAGGTGATCCGATATATAGTGCTCGAGGTATAGAATATGTATGCATTCAAAGTTTTTTCGGTATCCTAAATAACAGAAAGATCCAGTTTTATAGGGAACAGGTAGTTCCAGAATTCGTGAGTGCATATGTGGACTTGTAACTAAGGTGACCTGGTCGGTTGTTTGTGGATATTGGTTAGACGAGTGTGATAGCTCACAAGCTTGCCCAGTTCGGCCTGATAACATTATGTGTTCCACTGAGCATCGCAGTCCGGGTAGACGGATGTGAGCAAAGCAAATGATCACTGAGAACCCACCTGGCTGAACCAGATTGATCACTGTGGCACTAGTCTGGGGCAATTCTTTGATTGGGATATCCACTTCGTCCACGGACGATTGTAAGGCACAACCGAATTGGGCATTGGTATCTGGTGTGTTGACCAACGATAGATCGGACTCCATCTCACCCGAGGCATCATTGGACTTTGCGTTCATTTCGATGGATGGATCTTCCTTAGTCAGACTGGACACGGGAATCCATGAACCAGTTGCACGATCGGTTCGTTTGTACCATAAGAGCTGTTGACCTGCACTACCCGCTTTGGCTGTGCACACCAGTTTCAATGTCTCGCCAGATTTCGTCGAACTTTCGTCATCATAATTCAGTTTGATCTCTGTCAGTGAAGGAAAAGAATAAACCCTCGATCAGATGATCTCATATGAGAAGAGTACTGTAAAAAGAAGATCGTGAGTAATAGATGGTGTCGAACGTAACACAAATATTTCATCTCTATTTTATTACACAACTTAGTGTGATAGTCAGCAGATGGGTTGAATCCCATAGTCACGAGGACCTACTGTTCAGTGATGAAAACCGGCAACCTAAACCCCGGGACTTGGAGTGACGAACCACATATGGGCCCGTTAGGTTAGGTATGATATTGAACCGTACGACAGCAAAGCTGCCGTCTTACTGGATGCGCTTGTGCATTGAACGTATCCGTGGAATCAAATGTTTGTACCTTGAGTGTCAATAGTGTATGAAGTGTATGGGTTGAGAACCAAGGAGAAGAAACAAGCGGAGAAAAAATGTTAAAAGCAAATCGCCGCATACGGGAGAAATGTCTTTCCACTCTTGTTAGTGCCTTATGAGAATGCCAATCGGCAGGACATGGATACTGAATGAACGTAATAGTTGAAGCAACTATAATCTAATCAAGACGCGTTTTTATTTAACAGTAATGATCAAGAAGCAGTTATGAAATTATTATGCAATCCAAGCTTACATCACATATATATCTTGTTGGATTTGGTTAGGTCAAAACACTTATTTTGTGAATCGTGCAAGATTATGCTCCTATTTACGTTTTGAGCTTTCCGCTCACACAATAAAACAGGAGTTTAGATAAGCACCGTGCACACACTTTCACAAATCCATGCAATCTGCAACGATGAAACTTGCGCTTCAAAGTCAACTGCTCACATATATAACGTGTGATCTGCTGACAGCTGACAGAACCGTACACACTCCCCCTAGTGCAAGAAATTCGCTGGCGAAATCCGCGAACCTGTTAGTCCCCACATTGTTCAAAGAACTTGACGGACTAATTGTATGTGATAAAGCAGGCACCCAATTTTCGGCTAACAAGCTGTGTCATCGGTCAGAATGTGTATTCATCTGCACAAACAATATGCGGTCAGACCGACCGAACTCAGGTCCAGATCCTACACCGTTGTTGTCGCATAGACCGGATGCACAATTTATGGGTCTCGTTCCGTGTGTGTGTGTGTGTGTGCTGGCAAACAGATAATCGGGAAACGAGAGCTAGCGAGCAATCGCACGNCATTCGGTTGTGTTGTCCACGTCCGCCGCAGACATAATGATAATCGGGATCCTTGTAAGCCGTCATGTCATTCGGGCTGTGATTTGTTTGCCGGTGTGAATCGAGCGATGAAAGTTCTCAAGACTGCAGAAAAAAGAAGAGCTACTATATATACAGACAGTTGTTTATTATGTGTCGACAATCCGCGAAACCCTCGCTATCCAACCGTCTGATGTGTGCACGCATTCGGTTGTAGCACTCGGTTGACGCACCCGAAAATGTGACTAATTTGGACCGGGCTCGCCATGTTGTTGTTGCGAGAGTGAGTGGACGTGTGTGGGCGCGTATGCACGCACGCGCAAAGCATCGAATGGGTTCTAATCAGCAGGTGACTCCGGTGATTCAGCGGAAAGTCAATGAGATGGCATGATATTAGTAAGCCAACTGCTGTTTAAATTGACAAGACAAGATAATTGCATATTCTATACCTTTTTCAATTTAAGATGTCCGAGTATCAATTTAAGATGTCATGTTGCTATGTGGATAGTACCTTGCACAGTAGAGAGTGAAAATGTTCGATGGGACTCGTGTTTAACCAGATCCATGTGCGTCCTATCTGCATACTGATCTATGGCCCCCCAAAGATGCTCGTTTGTTTAGTCAAGTGAGAAATCGGGTCATCGTGTGAGAGACCCCACCAAACCCTAAAGCGCTCCTTTTTGTTTCGTATTCAAACAAGACTTCGTCGGTTTGCACATGGTGACATAGCTCTGACTGAATTGTGGTTTGCATTATCCAATCAGTGTGTGTGCGTGCAAACAAGCAGGTAAGATCATTGCTGGTGCATGTTCCTGTTGAGCGAGGGACAATACTTTTGGGGGCCATAGATCAGTATGCAAGTAGGATGCACATGGATCTGGGTAAACAGGGGTCCCATCAGACATTTTCATTCTGTACCGTGCAGGGTACTATCCACATAGCAACATGACATCTTAAATTGATACTCGGACATCTTAAATTCATATTGTGACATCTTAAATTGAAATTCGGACATCCTAAACTGAAAAAGGTATAGAGGAAGTTGCTATTCTTGTATGTTCATGTTCCGTCTGATGCGAGAGGAATCAAGTTTCAGTGAAACCACAGCTCAGGGCGGTACCAAACGGGTAACATTACATTGGTTTGTGATTCAAGACCCGGTGGGAACACCGCAGGAGTAGTAGTAGTGATTAACCCTGAAAATGCTGAAACCAGCTGTCCAGCGTCCTGTTCATTCATCACTTGGCAATTCATCTTATGTAGTGAATTTCTTCGTGTACAGAGAAAGTGAAGTGGCAGCTTAATTGCTAAGAAACAGTGGGCAGCTGTTTCGATCTGATTGGGTCTTATCAGCGGTGCTACCCAAATGAGAATCGAATCTGAGACCTCATAGGTAGAACGCAAGCATACTAACCATTTGATCACCGGGTCCACTGAGATCAGACTGTCTTTTTTGTCTCTACAAGACAGCACAATCTATAATTACGGGCATGATGCCTCGCTGAGCTGAGCACTGGCCTATAGGGTGATGACTCGGTTGGAAACATTTCGATTCCCGATTTAATGTCATATGAGAGTAGTGAAGGATATGATTTCGTTATATGGTGGAGTTCGTCATGAACGGAGCAAACAGCATTGCACGTTTTTGCAAAAACCAGCTCCTGCTCTCCTCAGGGTTTGCTCTGATTGTGCGTGGATCTCAACAATATATAATGCCCAGTTATTCTCAACAAACTGATTTGATTGCTTACATCCAAGTTGTTTGGTTATCTCCTGCAGAGCATCATCCGAGGCTCTAAGGCATGTCGAGTGATTTAGCGTACCGTTTAGTACATTTCAGTTGTTGTGGTTCTCATGCAGTTCTCACTGACTAATTACATCTTTCTATCTCAAGAAGTATGGCTGCAAAGCTATCGCAAGTTTTTGAAACTCCTCCAACAGACAACCATTAACATGTTCAAGGGACTGCAGTCTATGTATCTATGTGGCGCCGTGCATTCATTAGAGTGAGAGTTCACTCAGTACCACCGATTTCGAGGGCATTAGAATTTGGTGAATCAAGTATGGCATAATACTAACTAAAGTCATTTTCTACTGCGTACGCTGTTCCTCGGTACCCACCTAAAGATGACCTCTATTTCAGCTTATTGTGCAATTAGTCGAATGGAATGCCGAATCCCTTCAAACCACGGAAAAAGAATAAGTGAATGTGTAGTTCATATTCGACATTTGCACTTTGATTAGTCATCCTATTCATCTGTACTAACATTCTATAGGACAATAAAAGCATCCGTTTGTAAACATTAAGCAAAGTAATACTCGTCCGAATACAGGACCACTATGACTTATTCTGTTGCCAAAAAGCAGTTTTTGTCCTTCTGTTCGAGTGAGACTTAACTGAAAAAACCGTCAGATTATGATTTGTGTACCGCTATCCACAATCCCTTCATATGCCCCACACAATGTCATGTGCACGCCAGCACCCAAACACAGAAACCCAATTATCACACAAATACCTTTCTCGCCGGGTACTTTTCCCCCTCAATCCGAGATCAGTAAATTAAGAAGAGGTGCTGCTCATCGGATCCAACTGTGGATCTCATTAGAGAGAATTCATAGAGTGAACAACACTCATAATTGATACAACAGAAGCATTTTGGATTTTGATTCCACCTCACTATCAGCTCTACAAGCAGCTATACACAAAATGGGGCAATTTGTTACTAATAAATAAAACAAATATAAATAAATGCTTTTACACTTTTCTTTATCCGTTGAGCATATAAATGTACAATCAACTTTCCGGAACTGGGTCGCGGCCATACAAAAGCCGCCTGGGGAAATTACAGAAATGGAGAAGGTGGGCGGCGTTGGCGCGGGCTCAAAATCGAGACCGTCATGTGGCTATTTTGATGACCTTAAACCCTCGACCGCGGCCACTAATGTGATTTCAGGATATAAAAAGGGGTTTATCCATGTCCCCCGAAACGTGCATTCGAACTGCTTAGCCCAGTTGTATGCGCGTTCCATCAACCGGCACGTTCACACCATCGATTAAGTTTTGTTTTTGGGCGCGGGGGTGGGGGGATGGAGAACTAAGGTGGTGTTCCGTGTCGTCGCCACGTGAGGTCAAAGCGAGCAGAAAACTGTGCAATTGAATTTAGGCGTACTTCACTTTATCAACACTGTCATGAATTCTATCTGTTCATCAGTGAATATGACGGCTGATTACTGGAATCATTTGAACCATTTTCCCGGAAGATTTTGTTCGTCCTCAGTTGACCGTTGCTCTTCCCAGAACTGTTCCAAACGCCGGGTTCTGATGCGATCGGAGATCTATTTGATCACTTATGCGCGTCTACGCTTTTACATCCTAAGGATTTGTCATGCATATGTAACATGCTACAAGACCCATTCCGTTTCACACGGTACTTGTGTGTGTGTGTGTGTGGTGTATTGACCTGAATCGTCAGTGGGCATTCAGAATACAGTTTCGATAGTTCAAATACTGGTCAGTTGCCTTGTACTTCCTCTTACTAGATGGAGTACCAGTTGTATGCGCGTGGACTAGAAATTGGCCTCTACTCGTGACTGAAATTGGTACATATTATATGTACAGACAATTAGAAAAACACGTCTGAAGGTTTTCTGAAACTGAATACTCTGTGTCAAAACCCCCCTTAGACATCAAATGTTGATGGACTGTAAGTCGCATTCATTTAGCTCAGACAGTAGCACGCCCGGATGGGTCGTTGATCTCAGACATGAATTTAACCATTGAGTTCATGTGACGAACTTGACTGATAATGGGTAAAATCTGTGTGCTTTCCATAATGTGAAATGATGAGAACAGTAAGTAGGATCCTGTAATACCACTGGTGGAGTTTAGGCTATGTAGAGGTGCAGTCAACGTGGGTTCGCATCCCACTGGGGTTTGTGAACCGTTTGCTATAGGATTTCATGTAAAACCACGAAGATCAGTCACCAGTTTCCATTGTCTTAGACAGGAATATATTTAGTGGCTGTGTACTGCTAACTAATGTTACCACACAGAATAACATTGGTCCAATTTTGTAAAGAGAAAATCCATTTGGTGTTCACCTTGGACATGAACAATGATTGTGTATTAGTTACCCAATGAATGAAATACAGGAAGATTTATCAACGGTTTAGAACAGACTAATCAGTATTTCATTATTTCATTTTCTCAGATGTCACATTTAAAATATTTTATTACCAGAAATCCCTAGAATACACATTGAAATAGGAAATTTATAAAGTGGGTCCTCTTTGATAGGTAACAGTAGAAGTAGCAGTGCTATAAGGTTTCTTTTCCTATAACGATTTAGAAATTGTAGTTGAGAGGTTTTTTAATTGGCATACACAGACCTCAAACAAAGGAAAACACTGGTTTTGTTTCCATGCTATTGCGAAATAAATCTGAGGCATCTCACACAGCAAACACTAACCGGAAGAGAACCTAGACAAGGAATGGTACCCTTAAGTTCTCATTGCCTATACATTTTCTAGCATCTGTGATTCATAAAATGAGCTGAATCGATTTATCCTTTGGTCTTCAGTGGGTAAACATCTGTCCGATCCGATGTCAGACGCCTTTTGCAATTCGAATTGGTTGGATGTTCTGCAGTATTCTGTGTTACCTTTGTCCATATGAAAGTGATTTAATTTGAAGGTCCTGTTCTATGTTTGTCACGTAGATTGCTTCACGGACAACGGTCCTTTTGAGGTGTCTACTTGTTAAGCAATGGTTAAACAAAGTGAGCTCATTAACCAATCCATTCACATCGCAGAATAAATAGCATCTGCATAAAGCTTACTTGAAAAAACAGGACCGATTTTGCGATGTTTACCTGTTCTAAGATCTGCGTATTCGATATTCTTATGTCAAGTAAATCGTTAACTTCTTTGTTCTGCTGAAACTCATTGCTCGAGAAAATTGTATTTTACATTATCGTGTAAATGGAAAGTGAAAAACGGTCTGATTAGCTGTCCGGTGGCCTAGTGGGTAGCACCCTTGCATTCTGTGTGTGAGGTCCCGGATTCGATCCCCAGCTGACTCGATAGATTCACCCTGCTGATGAAACCCAACCAGATCGAAACGGCTGTCCAGTGCTTCGCAACGTTTCAGTTCACGCTTCATTTGCGATATGCACGACGAATTCGCCTTTGAAGTTATCGAGTATATATATTACAATAAGTAGCATATAAATGACTCAACAACGTTTCTTTCGAATCAAACTACCGGTTTTGCGGTTTATGCCGCTCGTCAGGGATGCTTAACGGGTGAACTTTTGTCACTTCATTCATAAACTGGAACCCAGAAAGTTTATGTTCGTCGCAATTATCTCATTTGCAACATCGGGTACATTTGTTTGGTCAGATTCTTCAGAACCACTCCATTTATGAAACAATACTATGACTCGATGTTTGTAGATGGGTTGCCTGATGAGCGGCAAGTATCGCGAAGCCGATCGTATGCTTCCAGGGAAATTCAGTTAAGTCATTTATATATAATGAAATATAAAATATTTACTAAAGACACTAAAGTTTCTTTTGTTGCGGGTAGTGGCATCTAACCCACTTACAAATATCGAATCACAATAATTGGACTTGTTCTGAAAGATCTGCTCAAACATATTTACTCGGGGCTGTTAGTAAGACAAATAAACACATATATACACTCAAACTGTATATTGTCAAACTCAACTATTATCTTAGCGAACTTACCTTCAGACATACGTAACCGGAATATACGATCGTTCTGAGTAACCGAATGACGGCAAATATAATCTCCGGTATGACGGAAACTTGCACTAGGAATGTGCAACACGGCAACCCGACCGCTATCCGAACTTTCCGAGGTCCAATACGGTCCATTATCGTCTCCTGTCTCCTGGGTCCCCAAGGGTTGCCCATGCGGACCTAACCAGGTCAGTTCATCATCCTGTTGAGACGTGCAACGCACTTGAACTGATTCGCCTGGGGTCGCGACTTTTGTGTCCATTTCCAGCTCAAGTTCTATACAGACAGAACGCAACACAGGGAGAATATTAGATGTAGTTGGTTTAATGCAATAAACCACGGGGACTGTACATTTTTTGAATTTTATTCTGTTTCAGAGTGAATCTTCTACAAGGATACACGAAGATGCTCTCATCAAACGACGAACAGGCTACGTCCTATCGGGCATGCGTAAGATAAAATAATTTTATACATAAATCATTTTGGGAGACAAAATGAGCTATGATCATGATGTTGATGATGATGAGGGTGATGATGATGATGATGATGATGATGATGATGATGATGATGATGATGATGATGATGATGATGATGATGTTAACTGGAATGCTGACGATGATCATGTAAATCGGGAGTTCATAACATGAAAGTCAAGAATATAGAATATGTGAATGCATTACTAATATGTCGCCACCATGTCCGTGCTTAGATTTGTTCCCGAATAGACTGTATTGTGTACACTTACTCAAATATTTTCGTTATGATGATCTCGAAAATCAGTCTTTGGCGGAGTCCTCATGCAGGCTGTTAATTCGGATTCGTGAAACCCGAAACATTTTCGTGTTTGGCGGTCAATCGTTTTCCACTTGAGTTTTGCAAAGGTACATTTCCCTGCTGTTACACTGTTCTCACGGTAAGTTCCCTGACCTGGCTGGGTAAGAAATGCTTCAAAGTTTCTCTTGGGTAACTTTTGATTAAAGTTTGCCCATCCGGCTTTTTTCTTATTGAATTCGCAACAGATGTATGTTGCATAAGGTTTCGTTAAAAGATACTGAAGGATTGTTCGTACACACCAATGTTTCCAAAAGTTGTTCTCACATTTTCGGTTTTTACAACCATCAACCATGCAATTTTGTGCGCCGGCTTGCCGGTTTACCATTTCACGACTGCCCATTTAAATGGAAGAAGAGAAGGAGGAATGGAATGGAATGGTGCAGGCGGAGTCAAATAGAAAATAGAGAATTCATATAGACTGGGGCTGCAAGGATAGTAAGTAGATGCATGAGCACCACTGTTTGCAACATTCAGTCATATTACTTAATCCGTGTAACCACAGACTACGGTGATCCTGGTGTCCCAATTCAGAAAATCGAACTCGGCTTATGTGAACAAGTCTCCAGGATAGGGCTTTCATACCCTCATACCAGATTTGAGTTTGACCATCCTTTGCTTCCTCCCAGAGTATCAACCATGTTCTCTTCAGCAATTAGATTGTGTGGAAACACTCCGATTGAGAACAATGATTTGACAATGCGTTGTATCTCAGTCTCACTCTGTTCGTGTGTGTGTGTGTGTGTGTGTGTGTGTGTGGATGAATAGTTCGTTGTTAGTCAACGTGACCTTTCTCAGCTTGGGCACAATAACACGCTTTGTTCCGACACCCAATGCAGCCAATGGCGATCGCCTCGACCAAAGTAATTATCCAAACACGGCCAGTTACCGATAGTCATTGGTATTGACAGAAAAAGACAAATCGGGAGCAAGCTCGTGGTGGATAACTTCTTCGGCCGGCTAATAATGTTGTATATATGCAGTACTCACATATGTAACAAATAATTTCATAGTGAATGCGTGTTAACAGGATGGTACGATAATATTTGTTAGCGCTGTGTAAATGGCGGGATGAACAATGGTGGTAGAATATCATATTGGTGTGCGGTCCAACTTCTAGTGTCCCCGTTTACCAGTTTCTTAGTTATTAAATCAATTTAGGAACTTGTTCAGACCGTGAACTTACACAGTGACCGACTCGTAATCACTCCCGAGTACACTGCCCAACTAATGGGCAGTCATGACCACCCATGAACAAATGAGGAAATCAATCGTTATTCGAATCAGCTTCAGACTTACCACTGACAATCAGTTTAAACTTGGGCACAACGACAGGCACGCCGACCGCGTGTTCAACAGATGGTTCGACAAAACAGCCATACGTGGTGGCCTGTCCCTGCTCCACCTTGTCAAACACGAGATTGACTGTTTGACGCCATTCGGATTGCTCGTTTGCCGGAGAAATAATTTCCATTCGACCACCGTCGGGCAGGGGTGAACCGTCCGCTCGTCTCCACTCCACTCGTTTCGGGTTGGAATCGGCCGGTCCGATTGCGGCCACACAACTGACTGAGACCTTTTCTCCCGGGGAGGCCACCTCCTCGTTCTCGGACACGGTGATTTCTACGGAGGAACAAATACAGTGTTATACTCTATCAAACTTTGTTAGGATTTACTATCTCTCTCACACATACGTATATACAATGTTTTGAAACACGAGACTACGGAGATATGATACATTTTAGAGTGATTGCAGAAAGACGGTGATGGGACTAATTATTGCTTGTTATAGGGTTCCATGAAGGTAAGCCTGACCAACCAGGGATCCTGCATTTTTCACTTTTTTATATTGGCATATACAGAATACAAACCGGCAAACACCAAGCCCGCAAGAGGAGTCAAGTGCTGAAACAAAGGAAACAGAGTGGTGTCCATTGTTCATTCGGTCCCCGAAATGGGATGGACCCCTACAACCGAACTGTAGATGTCAACTTTGAAATTGCCACTAGTGATAAATCAATTAAGTTATAACATCGGTTCACAAAAGGAAAGAAACCAAACGAGGAAATTCTTCGGTGCTGAATTGATAGACACACTGGACAGAGAACATAACAGTGCTGAATATCTAACATGATTGTTGTTCATACCGTTTTTAAACGTTCGTAAAACGAAGATCGCCATTCACATCACACTCATCAACTCATTGGTTAAATCCGAGTTTTCTGGGTGCGCAGTTGCATACGAACTGGCGGGTCCCCATATCGCAGATAGGGAAACGGTCATTCAACCGGTGTTTAGTCGAAAATAAAATGAGTTTCAGGTTCACTGAATGAACGACGGTGGACAAGCAGTGCAACGCAATAATGACTCTTTTAAGCTATCCACCAGCATGCCAAGGTTGATCCCATTCTCTCTGATAATATCACATAAAACATCCAGTTCGGCTCTAACGGAGGTACCTATCGTAAAACAGACGGGTTGCTATGGGATCACCTCTTGGAAATCTATTAGCTAATATATTTGTTGCCAAACTTTTTCTCCCGAGTTCACAACAGAAAGTGGTATTCGACAGGGTTGCCCTCTTTCTCCTTTTCTATTTAACTTTGTTATAGAACTGATTATGGAAACAGCCATATCCTCGTGCAAGGATAGCGGTATCGATTTACTTCCGGGTGGCAGACTGTCTGATCTAGAGTACGTCGTGCAGGAATAGCATCGATTTACTTCCAGGTGGCAGGCTGTCTGATCTGGAGTACGCAGACGACATTGTGCTACTAAGTGAAGATCCATATAAGTTGCAAGCATTTCTGGATAAGTTGAATGCCAGTGTAGCCACATTCGGTATGCGTTTTGCACCTTCAAACTATAAAATATTACTACAAGACTGGGTTGGTCTAGTACCCAGACTCACTATAACTGGGGAAGTAATGGAGCAGGTGGATAAGTTTTGTTATTTGGGCAGCTACATCTCACCCGGTGGAGTCATCACGGATGAAGTGTCAGCTCGCATACAGAAGGCTCGGTTGGCATTTGCTAACTTGAGACATCTGTGGTGCCGTCGCGACATCCGGCTGTCTGT